>SJYC01040573.1:0-68140 GCA_006408675.1 Madoqua kirkii
CTGTGGTCATGTGAGTTGGACTGTGAAGAAGGCTGAGCACCGAAGAACTGATGCTTTTGAACTGTGGTATTGGAGAAGACTTTCAAGAGTCCCTTGGACTGCAAGGAGATCCAACCAGTCCATTCTGAAGGAGATCAACCCTGGGATTTCTTTGGAAGGAATGATGTTTAAGCTGAAACTCCAGTACTTTGGCCACCTAATGTGAAGAGTTGACTCATTGGAAAAGACTCTGATGCTGGGAGGGACTGGGGGCAGGAGGAGAAGGGGACGACAGAGAATGAGATTGCTGGATGGCATCACGGACTCAATGAACGTGAGTCTGAGTGAACTCTGGGAGATGGTGATGGACAGGGAAGCCTAGCATGCTGCGATCATGGGGTCGCAAGGAGTCAGACACAACTGAGTGGCTGAACTGAACTGAACTGAGAACATTTTTAATCTCAGTAATTTTTTGTTCATCTCTCTACGTTTAGTCTTTAATTCTAGGTCTTTGTTAATTGATTCTTCCATTTTCTCCATTCTGTTTTCATGATTTTTGATCATCTTTACTATCATTATTCTGAATTCTTTTTTCAGGTAGTTACCTATTTCCTCTCCTTTTTTTGGATTTCTGTGTTTCTAGCTTGTTCCTTCATTTGTGTATTATTTCTCCTCCTTTTTGTTATTTTTTTTTTTAACTCACTGTGTTTGAGGTCTCCTTTTCACAGGCCTCAAGGTTGAATTCTTTCTTCCTTTTGCTTTCTGTTCCCCTAAGTTTGGTCTCGTCATTGTGTAAGCCTTGTATAGGATGATAATTGTGCTGAGTTTTTGTTTGTTTGGTCGGTTGTTTTTCCTTTGCTGGGCAAGCCTGAGTGTGGTAGTAATCCTGCATGCTGATGACTGGGTTTATATTTTTATTTTGTTTGTCTTGCACAGGGTGCTACTAGTGGTTGAGTGATGCCAGGTCTTGTATTCAAGTGGTTTCCTTTCTGTGAGTTCTCACTATCTGATACTCGAGGGTTAGTTCTCTGGTGGTCCAGGGCCTTGGAGTCAATGCTCTGACTCCAAAGACTCATGGCTTGATCTCTGGTCAGGAATGAAAATTCCACATGTGGTTTGTTATGGCATTGTGAGATTAAAACAAATACCCCCAAACAAGAAACCAAAGATGAACCCCTGACAAATGGCAGTGACAAAATTAAGCAAATAATAATTAAAATAATGGAATATACACGTATACATAGATACCCATAAGCAAAATCAAAACAGTGCAGCAAATATAAAGTACAACAGATTGACCTGGCAAACAAGGGAAATCAAAAATTATATCTACCAGTTAAGAACAAAACTAACTAAAGCACAAACTGGAAAACAAAACTAAAGCAAGGTGCCAAGTGGGGAATAAAGCAATGAAAACAAAAACTAACAAATATGTTGAGAGGAAAGAAAAGAAAGAAAGAATAGATATGCACAGTTAAATAGAGGTAAAGAAGATTTATATATATTAAAGATTAAGTACAAAGGGAAAAGAACAGTAGGAAAAGCAAACCAAGGAATAAATGTAGAAAACATAATAACAATTTACAAAAATTAAAACTTAACATTCAAAGAAGAGAAAACAAAAATAAAGGAAGAAGAAAGGAAAAGGAAGAAAACACCACAGAACTACAAAAGCCCATCATAGACGCAGAGGTTTATAACAACAGTGAATAATGTAATGGGGCAGAGGAGCTCAAAAACTTAATTAGATTTCATAGTGACAATAAAATTTACAACTACAACAGAAGGGGGAAATAAAAAAAAAAATCTGAAAGAATCTACAGAACAAGTCAAAACGTAAGTATATTAAATGTTTTCTTGAGTCATTACTGTCAGAGTCCTTTCCCTCACTGGGAGTCACAGTCCACCTCACCTCCCTGGGATGCCCTCCAACACTGTGCTGGTCTCTGGACCTGCTGTGGGGGCAGCTCAGATTCTAACTTGGTCCTATCCCTGTGTGTTCTTGCCTCCAATGTCCGCAGCTACCAGAGCTAGTGTGTTTTCTTTTGTGGGAGCTCTCAGTGACCTTTATATATTCCATAGACACAAAGTCTGCCTAGTTGATTTTGTGGATTTAATCTGCAGCTTGTGCAGCTGGTGGGAGGGTTTTGGGTCTTTTTCTTTAGCCACATTGCCCCTAGGTTTCAACTGTGGTTTTATTTCCTCCTCTGCATGTGGATCGCCCACTGGGGTTCGCTTCTGAGGCTGCCTTGGAGGACTTGGATTTGCCCCTGTGAGGGCCAGGTGTGGAGGTGGTGCAGCTACTTGGGTCACAGGGGTTCTGGCAGCACCAGGTACTGAGGGGAGTTGGTGGCTAGGGCAGCAGAAAATATAGAGCTCTAGAAGGGTATGGCAACCAGTCTTGGACAATATGCTCCAGTATTCTTGCCGGAGAACCCTACTGACTGAGAAGCCTGGCAGGCCACAGTCTACAGGGTCGCAAACTGTTGGACTTGACAGAGGCCACCCTGCATGCATAGATGCAAAACTTTTTTTTTTGCCTGTGATGGCTCTGACTCAGTGAGGGTTGACTGTGAAGGTGGTTCAGCTGTTTGTCTTGCGGGGACCCTGCCAGTACCAAGTGTTCAGGGACAAAGACTGCCTCTGCCACAGGAGTTGTGGCCCTATCAGAGTCTTTTTCTGAGCTTCTTGTAGCTGGCAATCAGAAGGCCTTTTTGGTCAGTCTTTCTCCTTAGCTCCACCCAGCCAGGCACCTAGAGGGCTCCCTTGCCTGGAGTCCTTCTCTGTTGTTCAGCAAATCAAGCACATAGAGGGGGCCTCCCTAGCTGCGGTCCTACTCTGTAGATTGGCACAGCAGGCACTTAAAGGGGCACCCTGGGTGAGGTCCTGCTCTGTAGTTCAGTCAGTCAGGCATTTGATGGGCCAGCCTCTCTATTGTTCAGCTCCGGAAGCTGTCCAGCGGGGAGGGGCGAGAGAGGCTACGGTGATGGCTCCGCCCCCTACGCGTGACTCAGCAGTACTGCCTTGCTCCCATGGCTGCCTGGCTTTCCTCCACAGGCATTTCCCACCACAGTCTCCTCCCTCACATCCCCTCGATCTGTCTCTCCACAGTCAACAGCAGGCCTTGCCCTGGCATTGCTCCACCATCCCCAAACTCCAGCTCCCAGCCGCAGCACCTTCTAGGGGATCTTCGTCCCTGTCCAGGGTGTGCATGGCTGTGGCAAGGACTGTATGATTCTCATTCCGTTTAGGCTGCACAGATCAGCTGTTTTACTTTCAGTCTTACATGTTTCTCCTCTGACTCAGACAGTTGCCCCAATATGGGGATCTTCAGCCTTGCTTCAGTTTCCCCGCCCACCAGGGGCAGGTCCGGTCCTAGTAACACTCCTGTTTTCCCCCCTAGTCCCTTCATCCTACCAAGTTTTGCATGGTTCTATATATTCTTTCCCACTGATCAGGTGCTCCTGTCTGCTCTCAGCCGGTGTTCTGCATGCACTTCTGTGTCTGAAGGTGTATTCCTGATGCATCCGTGGAGAGAGATGTACTCACGTCCACCTACTCCTCCGCCATCTTGTTCTCTCCTACGTACAGTTCTTTTAATGTTTCCCTCTTAGCACTACTTTTGTTGCATCCCAAAGATCTTGATAAATTGGATTTGTATTTAGTTCAAGCTATTTTTACTTCTCTTGAGGCTACTTTTTTGGCTATGTATTATTTATACTGTTCCCTCTGAGTAAAGAACTTCCTTTAACATTCTTTTTAGGAAAGGTGATTAATCTCAATTTTGGTTTGTTTGAAAAAGATTTACTTGTCCTTAATTGCTTTTTTTTTAAGCATAATTTCACTGGTACAGAATTCTAAATTAGAGTTTGTTTTTTCTTTCAACATTTTAAATAATTCATTCCCCTCTCTTTTTGCTTGCCTGATCTCTGATGACAAGTCTGATGTTATCCTTATCCTTTTTCTTCTATAGTTAAGGTGATTTTTATTTTCCTTCTGACTTCAAATTTTTCTCTTTGTTTTTAATTTTCTGCAGTTTAAATACAATATACTTAGGCTTGAGATGTATATGTTTGGTATTTTTCTATTTGGCTTTCTCTGAGTTTCCTTGCTATGTGGTTTGAGGTCTGTTATTAATTTTGGACAGTTCTTGACCATTATTTGGAGAAGGAAATGGCAACCCATTCCAATGTTCTTGCCTGGAGAATCCCAGGGACGGGAGAGCCTGGTGGGCTGCTCTCTATGGGGTCACACAGAGTCAGACACAAATGAAGTGGCTTAGCATTATCATTTCTCTGAGTTTCCTTGCTATGTGGTTTGAGGTCTGTTATTAATTTTGGACAGTTCTTGACCATCATTAAATCAAATATTTTTTCTGCTCCATTTTCTTTCTTTTCCTTCTGGTGTTCCAATTATGTGGACGCTACATCCTAAGGGAGATCAGTTCTGGGTGTTCATCGAAGGGACTGATGTTGAACCTGAAACATCAATACTTTGGCCACCTGATGCAGAGAGCTGACTCATTTGAAAAGACCCTGATGCTGGGAAAGTTGAGGGCAGGAGGAGAAGGGGATTACAGAGGGTGAGATGGTTGCATGGCATCACCGACACAATGGACATGGCTTTGGGGGACTCCGGGAGTTGGTGATGCACAGGGAGGCCTGTTGTGCTGTGGTTCATGGGGTCGAAAAGAGTCGGACACGACTGAGTGACTGAACTGAACCACATTTGAAATTGTCCCCTAATCATCGCATATTTCTTCTTCTTCTTTTTCTTCTTCTTCTTTTTTTATTCTTCTTCCTTTGAATTTTAGTTTGGGTAGCTTCTGTTGAACCACCTTTAAGCTCACCAGTTCTATCCTCAGACATGTTGAGTTTACTGATCGGTGCACCAAACTCATTCTTCATTTCTGCTACAGTGTTCCTGATTTCTAGCATTTCCTTTAGACTAGTTTCTTAGAGTTTGCATCTATCCGTTTCCATCAGTCATCTCTTCTCACGTAATGTCTTCTCCCCACCTTAGAATGTTTAGCATTGCTTTATTCTGTCATTTCTGCCACACATCAGCACGAATCAGCCATAGACATACATATGCAGCCTCCCTCTTGAATCTTGCTCCCACCTGCCATCTCACCCCATTCCTCTAGGTTGTCACAGAGCACCACGACTGAGCTCCCTGCTACACACGGCAAGTGCCCACTGGCTACCTATTTTATACATGGTCATGTATGTTTTAGTGTTACTCTTTCAACTCATCCCTCTCTATCCTTCCTCCACTGTGCCCACATATCTGTTCTCTATATCTGAGTCTCCATTGCTGCCCTGCAGATAGTTCCCTCAGTACTACCTTTCTGATTCCATATATATGCTCTAACACATATTTGTTTTTCTCTTTCTGACTTATTTCACTCTGTATAATAGGCTCTAGGCTCATCCACCTCATTAGAACTGAGTCAAATGTTTTCCTTTTCATGACTGAGTAATATTCCATGGTGTATATGTACAGTTTCTTTACCATTCATCTGTCAATGGACATAGAGTGCCCTCCCACTCAGCCCCCACACCACACCACACTAACAGGGCTCTGAGTGTAACAGTGGGTAACAACTGGAAAAACTTCAAGACACAGATTCTCTGAGAGGAGTAATCAGGAAGTCTCAAGAGAAGAGAGAGAGAAAAAAAAAAGCAAGGACACCAGAGGAATGTGAAAACTCTGGCACCCATAACTACAACAAGTGATATACAAAGGCATACTTGTAGCCGGATTTACATCCTCTCACTAATGGCCTGTTTACTTCAGCTCCAATAGGAGCTAAAGTGATAACTCAGTACAAAACTTCTCACTTTCATCAACAAATTAGAAGGCTTGCAAAAAACCAGAGAAAACACACTTTATAGAGACAAAGCAGTCATGGTAAGAAGATTCTGATATCATAGAGATTTAAATTTATCAAACTTGGAACTTAAAATCTAAACCACCCTGGCATACTACAACCTGGCATTCTACAGTTTTGTGATTGAATCTCAGGCTTTCTTATGGACCTGTGTCTCAGAAATGTGACCTTCACAGGTGTTTCCATGGTGGTATAACCTTTCCCCTCCCCTTAGCTGCAGTAGTCCCAATCTGTTTCCTTGAAGCCCTTGCCCATGTTGACTCTGTATTCCCACCACCACCCCCTCATCTCCCTAGGTGAGACAGGAAAGCTAAGGACTGCAGATTACACTCTTCCCCAGCTGAGATAAGGCTCTGGCAAAGCCTTTCTTTTGGAGAGCAGGCTTTGGCTCTGAACAAGGGAAGGATGTGAGTGCCTTTCATAAGCATTGCTTACTGCAATTTTACAGAAATGTTCTCTCATTACTTTTCCCTAAAAGCTGTCTTTTACCTTTCACATTTAGATTTTTAAACTTCATGGAATTATTTTACGTATGAGGAAGGAATTAAGACACGTTTATTTTCCATATGAATATATAAAAGACACATCATATATTAAAAACACCATCCTTTCTCTACTATACTGTAGTGTTGTTTTACATGATCAGGTGACAATGTATACATCGGTCAGCTTCTGGTCTCTCTATTCTATTTCAGTTGTTCATTTGATTGATTGATTTACCTGGTACCAATACCACCACATCTTAATCACTGTTATTTTGTATTTGGCCTTCGTATCTAATAGTGCTAGTCCTCTAATCTGTTGTTCAGAATCAGGTGGCTCATCTAATTCCTTTGTGTTTCCATAACATTTTTTATAATCAGCTTATCAGCTTGCACATAAAACTCCAATGAAATTTTGCTTAAAATCAAATTGTATTTTATATCAAATGGGAGAAAGTGATAATTTTAAAATATTGAGGCTTCTATTCTATGAACATGGTCTATTTTGTCTCAAAATTTTTATTAATAATATTTTATACTTTTCGGTGTAAAGGTTTTCCATACCTACTCTTAAGCATATGTGAAAGCATTTGTTGTTTTTAAAGATATTTTAATGCCATTTTATTGTAATATAACTTTCCAATTATTTATTGCTGATATCCAAAGGCAAATTTGATTATTATACTTACCTTTTATTCAGTGGAATTTATTAAATTCATTCTTTTAAACTATGTCAGTATTTAAAGCATGTCAGTATTTTGGTATTTCTATGTACAAAATTATGTTATTAGTTACAAGCAATACACCTTTCCTTCCTTTTTAATTCTTGTACATTTTACTATGCTTCTAGTTTTATTGCGCTGGCTAGGACCTTTAGTCCATGACTGCTCCCTTGTTCTGTTTCAGATTTTAAGACTACAACTGATAATTTCATTATCGAGTATGCTGTTTACTGTAGGTTTTGTTAAATACCATTCATTATTAGATTTTCAAAGTCCCTTCTAAATCCTGTTATTTGTGGCAACAAGGATGAACCTTGAGGGCATTAGGCTAAGTGAAATAAGCCAATCAGAGAAGAACAAATACTGCAATCTCAGTTATATGTGGAATCTAAGAAGTTGCGCTCACAGAAACGACAGCAGATTGGTAATTATGACAGTTTGGAGGGCAGAGAAAATGGGAAGATTTTAGTCAAAGAGTACAAAACTTTAAATCATAAAATGAATAAGTTCTGGGAGTCTAGTGCATATTATGATGACTAGCCACCAGGGAAGCCTTATAATTAACAATACTACACACACACACACACACACAATGATAACTATGTGAGATGCTGTGTTAGCTAATCTTATTGTGGCAATCATTTCATAATATATATGGGTATCTAATCATCATGTTGTACACTTTCAACCTGCACAATGTTATATGTCAGTTATATCTCAATAACACTGGAGAGGGAGTTTCCTTTTTATTACTAGTTTGTTAATGGTTTCTTTTCAATCACGAACAGACATTAAATTTCTATCTAATACTTTTTATGCAATGAGATAATTATTCATTTTTTCTCTTGCTGTGATGTATAGCCTTGGTTGAATTTTTAAGTGTTAGGCAAAACTTGCATTTCTGGAATAAATCCAACATCATCATGATATATTATCCTAGTCAAATATAACTGATAATTTTTAAATGCCTAGAGTTGTTCCATCTCCACATTCTCCCTGTGACATAAACTTTCAACTCTGTAAGATAAAAACTTTCAACTCTGTATCCTTTCCATATTAACACCTATGTGATAATAATTATTTATTATTATTATTATTATTGTGATAATTAATTTTATTTTTATTAGGTATTCTTGTGTCTACTTAATCTACATTAACATATTTAATTCTCATGGAAAAATATAGGGGGAAACCTACTCCTATTTTACAGCTGAGAATATTGAGGTATGAGAGGTTATGTAATGTGCCCAATTTTAAGTCAGACTGAGTTTTATTCTGTCAGTCTCACTCTATACCCATTCTTCAATGCCTCTCCCAGTACTGCATATTTTAGAGAAAGCCTAATTGTGGTAAGGTTTCTAAATCAACACATCTTTATTTACGCATTTGCGTAATAGCACTGTAAGATATAACAATCCATATCTTCTTATTTCTCACCTTTTCCATGCACAAATCTGTTCCAAATTTCCAAACACTAGAAGCCATCATCTCTTTTCTCATTTCCTTGTTCTGAGATTTCACCACAGTATGTTAATGGATGCATCTTTTACGATTCATCCTGCTCAACTGACACTTTCATCCTGATGAGTAATGGTTTACTTAATCCTGAGACATTTTCTTTCATTGCTTTGAGAATTTCAGATCACACGTTTAACATTCTTGTGACTTCAGGTTTAATTATTAATTGTAGAACATTAAAAGACAGTTATAAAAGGAATCCTCCATAGTTCTGCCATGCAGATACATCAACTGTTTGCATTACTGGTTGAACATCTCTTATAGGCAGTGTCTGCAGAGTTTCTAAATAATATAAATAACTTTATACTTAATGGTATATTTTGCTTTCATCTCATTACATGCTAAAATTTACATGTCATAGAGCTTTTTACATGTCATAGAGCATTAATAACCATTTAAAGGCTTATTATATTCCATTTAGTTGTCAAAACTTTCTTAACCTGCATAAAAGTAGATTCTAGAGAGATAATCCCTGCCTTCTATTATGATTATAAGGGATTTTACAAACCACACCTCTCTCTGCTAAACTTGACATAAATCTATAGCCAATTAAGAAAAATGCAAGGATATAAGACCAATAAAAATAGAAATATTAACTTTACAACTAATAAAATTAGATTAAAAAGAATCACTTTAATGAGCAGCCAAGCCCGCTTCTAGGACATGGAAACTGTACAAGGTCTTGCTGCTGTGCCATCAACATTTTCAAATTATTAATCATTTTCTTAAATGGGAGCCCTGCAGATTATAAAGATGGTCCTTTGGGTAGTCATAGTCCAAGTTCCTAGTATTTCTCTTCAAATCTAGACCTTAGAATGATCGCCTCAGAAAGGAATATGTAGAGCTGACCTTTGTTCATCAGCTCAAATAGGATCCCTTCCTTATACCCATAAAGTTCCAATATCAAGAACAGAGAGAGAGGGACCTCCCCAGAAACCTCTGGAGGTGTTTACTCACGGACAGGCAGCTGAGAGAGAAAGAGTCATTCCACTGCTTTATGAGCCGTCATGACTCCCTACGGGGGAAGGAAAATGCTTCTCCTATCACTTCAGATATGTGAAGTGCTGTCAGTGAAAGAAAGCTGAGATTCATTCAGGACTGTAACAGCTATGAATCTGGGTTGAAAGGGTAAAAATGAGAGGTAGGCTTATTTGGGGAGAACATAAGATGAACCTATTTTAAAATAAGAGTTACTAAGAAATAGATTCTGATGACTTGAGATATAAGGAGTCCCATGTCAACAGAAATATGCAGCCAGGCAATGACTGTATAAATGTGGACTCAGAAGGGGTCTTCAAACAGGGAGTTCAAAATACCACTTCAGGACTTCCCAGGTGGTCCAGGGGTTAGGGCTTAGCTTTCCAATGCTGGAGGCACAGGTTCGATTGCTGGCTAGGGACCTAAGTTTACCCATATGCCTTAGGGCCAAAAAAATCCAAAACATAAAACAGAAGCATTACTGTAACAAACTCAATAAAGATCTTTAAAATGGTATATAAACAAAAAAAAAATCTTAAAAACAAAAATGCTACTTCATGAAGGGTGGAAAAACCAAGTTTCCTTTGTGATTTATTTGGTTTTCTTTCTTCAAGGGATGCCTTAAGGCTCTACTACTGTGAGCCATAGAAAATACAGGTATTTTCCATAGTTTTGCTTAATTTTAAACACCTTTTCAACACTCACTGGGCTTCCCTGAGAGCTCAGCTGGTAAAGAATCTACCTGCAATGCAGGAGACCCTGGTTTGATTCCTGTGTCAGGAAGATCCCCTGGAGAAGGGACAGGCTACTCACTCTAGTTTTCTTGGGCCTCCCTTGTGGCTCAGCTGGTAAAGAATCTGCCTGCAATGCAGGAGACCTGGATTCGATCCCTGGGTTGGGAAGATCCCCTGGAGAAGAGAAAGGTTACCCACTCTACTATTCTGGCCTGGAGAGTTCCATGGACTTTAGAGTCCATTGGATTGCAAAGAGTCGGACACAACTGAGTGACTTTCACTTTCAATACTCTATACAGCTCTGAAGCTGTGGTTATTTCCATATTCAAATATCTTTCAAAAGCAAATAAGTATATGTGTGTATATGTATATATATTAGGGCTTCCCACATGGCTCAGTGGTAAAGACTCTACCTGTCAATGCAGGAGACGTGGGTTTGCTCCCTGGGTCAGGAAGATCCCATGGAGAAGGAAATGGCAACCCACTCCTGTGTTCTTGCCTGGGAAATCCCATAGACTGAGAAGCCTGGCAGGCTACAGACCATGGGGTCACAAAGAGTTGGCCATGACTAGTAACTAAAATCAACCATATATATATAGTTCATATATATATACATGTATCTAATACATGAGCTTATGTACTGTTGAAATGCACACGCATCTATATATCTATAAAATAAAAAGTTATTGAGAAATCCAGCATGGCCCTGGGCTGAACTTTCGAGTCCACTCTGGAGCTACTGCAGGAAGGAACAGTCCTGCTCCTGCCAGTGTGGGTGTCCTCTGTGTCTCAGTCACAGAGACTCAGACCTGGTTCCTCCCCATCCTCACAGCCACAGTTTTAAGTGCCTTTGCTGAATCCCTGCTGAAGGAATTGCCTAGATCGGCATTGTTCTTATTGTATACAAATAGTCAAAGACTGTCTCCCCCTGCTTTCTGTGTTTCAATGTAGGACTGTATCTCTCTCAACGAAATCACCTTTTTTACTTTCAACTTTCTAGTTCCACACAGCAGTTCTATAGTGTCTTTGAATTAAGACAACTGACTGTGTTTTTTTCCACGGTATCGTACAGTATAAAAAACAGATTCCCTAACACTGGAGTTTATACTTGATTTTTTATGAAACAGTTGATTATTTTAAATGAAAGACTGGTACTTCTTTACTTCTGCCTGAAGAAAACGTCACAGAGGATTGTTTAAGCCTGGTGGGTTTGGTGAACGATCCCTGTTCCTGGGGTTAATGACCAGTTTCCTCAGACAAAAACTTAATGTTTCACTCCTTCATCATGGGGCACGTGGGGCAGAGGGGGGCTTTCCCAGCCCCGGCATGAAGTGTTTGCACTGTTTGTTATACTTGTGGCCCCTCCTTCCACCCAGGGGGAGAGGGTTTTTTAAGAGCCCTGTCAAAACTGCAGGTGTGCGAAGGCTCCTGCTAACAGCAGGGGCGGGTTTTATAGCGTTTCCTCGAGACTGCTTCAGATCACTTTTCAGTGTGTAAAACTGGATTTTCATTAAGGGCACTAATGACGCTCTAATGGGGACACGGCGGTGGTGCGCCCGGTGCCAGAGGCAGGGCGAGTGAGGCTGAAAACAGGCCAGCCTGGGCTCCCGGAAGACACGGGCTGGGGATGTGCTGTATTGCTTCTCAAATACCTGCAGGCCCAGGGCCGACTTGTTAAATGGGTGGCCTTTGAGGCCAAACAGGAATAGATTCACTTACAGTTTTTCACACGAGGACAAAACAAGGAGGCAGAAAAATCTCCAGGTTCCGACATTTGCACGCTACAGCTGCTGTTATGGCAGGAGGTTCTGAAGACTTACATTTCCCTGGACGCCACCACACATTGACCTCCCTGCTCCTTCTCCTCCCCAGAGTGGGGTTCAAGGCTACTGTTTGACACAAGGGCCACGGAGGACCATCAAAGCAGCAGCTCCATCACAACTCATCACTCGTAAGAGACACAGTCTGCCCGGGCTGGAATGCACAGAAGCGAGCTGAGTTTCTGGCCTGGCCTCCAGGGAGCTCAGGTGGTTGGTCATTCCTGATTCTTACAGACGCTCTTCACGGTAGGTCAGCATAGTTTGTAAACAAACTGTGTGTGAGAGCAGAGGAAAGAGAAAAGCTGACGGAGATGGATTACTTTGACTTTCTTTTCAGTGTACAATCCATCAGCACAGGAAAATACTTTCTCTGCATTTTCCTCCTCTGGCTTTGATCTTCTCAGTGGAAAGCCAGGAGAAATTACAGCTTTTAAAGTGTGCCTGTGTAATTGCGATATTAAAAACAATGAAGAGGCTACTTCGGAACCAGGCTGCTGCTGCTGCTGCTGCTAAGTCACTTCAGTCGTGTCCGACTCTCTGAGACCCCATAGACGGCAACCCACCCGGCTCCACTGTCCCTGGGATTCTCCAGGCAAGAATACTGGAGTGGGTTGCCATTTCCTTCTCCAGTGCATGAAAGCGAAAAGTGAAAGTGAAGTTGCTCAGTTGTGTCCGACTCTTAGCGACCCCATGGACTGCAGCCTACCAGGCTCCTCCATCCATGGGATTTTCCAGACAAGAGTACTGGAGTGGGTTGCCATTGCCTTCTCTGTACAACTAGGCTACTTCATCACAAAATCAGTAATATGACTCAAAGATCAGCTCTACAGGTATGGAAAAGGCAAGATACTCACACCATCACTTTCTGGCTTTGCTAAAGCAAAAGAGGTCAGCACATAAGGAAATGCCTACTTACTATTCCAGTTCCTATTCGACATTCTCATTTTAAAGTCAAGGTAAAGGATGTTGGCCTCTCTGGCAGTCCAGTCTAGTAGTTAAGCATCCACCTTGCATTGCAAGGGACACCGGTTCAATCCCTGGTTCGGGAAGATCCCATATTCTCTGGGTCAATTAAGCCCATGCACCGCAGTTACTGAGCCCCCTAGCCACAACTGCTGAAGCTGGTGCCACAGAGACTGTGCTCTGCAGCAAGAGGAGCCACTGCAAGTAGAAAGTAGCCCCCGCTTCTCGCAGCCAGAGAGAGCCCTCAAGCACTAACAGACTCAGCCCAGCCGAAAAGAACAGAAATAAATAGAGACAAATCTTAAAAAAGGAAGAGGATGCACAGGGAAGTGGGGTAACTTTCCCAGCATCAATCTGCCCTCGGGACAGAATCAGAGCTGGAAATTTGCGCTCCTAAGCCTTCCATCCAGTTCTTACTCTTTTGCTTCATATCGCCTTTTAGACAAGTTCTTTGAATCATATTTCCTCCATGAGTTCTGTGGCCACCACAGCCTTTTAGCTTGGATAGTGGTGGCAGGGTCAGCCTTCCTTCCAGTCCGTAGCTGAGAGTTCCGCCTCCAGTACATTTGAAATAGGTGCACTCTCCTGGGGGCCATATTTGTCCTTTCTCAGGTTCAAATCCTGAGAGCATTGTCAGTTCTCTTAGTTACTTTTCAGTGAGACTCACACAGTAATGGAAATTCCCTTCTGATATTCAGCTCTGGAGAGTTGGTTTTTTTCCCTTTTATTTCTCCAGTGGTAATTCCCCATTTCATAATGTGGATCTATACTCAAGTAATTTTCTCATATGCATATTTATTTCATCAAACTAAATGAATTTTTGCTTTTCATTTGTACATAGTGGTCATTTTTATGTTGGAACGCCTATGCTGAAGTGTTACACATTATTAAGAAGTGGAAGTTTTTAATTCCTTCCAGAACTTGTGTGTGTGTGTATGAGTACGTTCATCTATATTTTGGGTTGACTGGTGCAGAAGTGGGAACAGGAGATGGGCCACCTAAATCTGCATGTTTGTAAGATTACTGTCTGTGTTAGCTGAGTACTTGAAGTCTTGGACCACATATTGATATACAGCTGCTTCGAATATTCTTGTTAAGGCTGGTGGAACTAGGTTATAATATAGAGACAACTGGGCTTCCCTGGTAGTTCAGCTGGTAAAGAATCCGCCTGCAATACAGGAGACCCCAGTTCCATTCCTTGGTCAAGAAGATCCCCTGGAGGAGGGCATGGCCACCCACTCCAATATTCTTGCCTGGGAAGTCCCATGGACAGAGGAGCTTGGCAGGCTACAGTTCATGGGATTACAAAGAGTCAGACATGACTGAGTGTCTAAGCACATAGAGAGAATTAATGTAAGGAGTCAGGATAAAATAGTTGAACCAGAGACATAAACTACTAATCATTGGAAAGGGAAGAGAGAACTTCAAAATACCCTTTCTGCTGCTTTGAGTTGAAGGGATTAAAGAAGATAATAAGAATGGAAACACTTTGTAAACTACAAGTTATACACATCTGTGCTAAATTGCTTCAGTCATGTCCAACTTTGAGCAACCTCATGGACTGTAGCCCACCAGGCTCCTCTGTCCATGGGATTCTTCAGGCAAAGATACTGGAGTGGGTTGCCATGGCCTCCTCCAGGGGATATTCCAGACCCAGGGATTGAACTCATGTCTCCTGTATCTTTTGCATTGCAAATGGATTCTTTACAGTCGAGCCACAGGGGAAACACAGTTCTTAGTGAAACAGATTAGAAGAGTGGGAAATATAAGAACCTCACATAAAAAAATTAAAAATGATACACTCAAACAGTAACATGTTGAAAAGAGTTGTCTTTGTCTCCAAAGGGGAATAAGGGGGGTTATACTTTCCCTGATGGTTCAGATAGTAAAGAATCTGCCTATAATGCGGAAGACCTGGCTTGGATCCATGGTTGGGAAGTGCGAATCTTTGTTTAATCTTAATAGAGAATTTTAGTCCAAGGGTTCTTCCATGGACAAAGGGTGTTACTCATGGGTGCACATCCCTGGAGGACCTTATTCATGAAGGTTTCCTTAGATGGAGTTTGAAAGAAGAGAAGTGTCCCTGTCCCCTAAATCATACTGGATTTCTGAAAAGGAATCTATCTCTTGGACATTTTATTTTTCTAACTGAATATAAAAGAGATAGAGAGTACAGGAAATAAAAATATAGAGAGAAAGAGAAAAGAAAGAAAGAAAGAAAGAAGGAAAGAGGAAGATGGAATAAAAAACAGAGAGGGAGGAGAAAAGAGAGAGAGAGAGAGAGAAAGAAATTCCTGAAGCCAATCATGAATCTTTAGGAATTCCCTGGCGCTCTTACCTTCACTGCCCAGACAGTATGTCCCATTCCATTCCAGTTGATATTCTGAAGGGCAGACTCTGCCAATTGGGCAAAAAAGGGGAGACACACTAACACTTTTTTGTTGCAGCCAAAACTTGTACCGTGGCTGGACACCACAGTCACTCCTCATTAGCTTATTTCCCATTGTTCCTGGGGGTTTCCCTGATGGCTCAGTGGTAAAAAATCTGCCTGTCAACCAGGGATGCAGGTTCAATCCCTGGGTCAGAAAGATCCCCTGGAGTAGAAAATGGCACCAACTCCAGTATTCTTGCCTGGAGAATCCCATGGAAAGAGGAGCCTGGTGGGCTAGAGTTCATGGGGTCACAAAGAGTCGGGCACATCTAAGCACAGCACACAGCACATGGCAGGGATAAAAGGAACTACATTTTTAAAACATTGGTATATTTCACAGAGCTAGAACAAATGATGTCACAGTTTGTATGGAAATACAAAAAACCCTGAATAGCCAAAGCAATCTTGAGAAAGAAGAATGGACCTGGAAGAATCAATCTGCCTGACTTCAGGCTCTACTACAAAGCCACAGTCATCAAGACAGTATGGTACTGGCACAAAGACAAAAATATAGATCAATAGAACAAAATAGAAAGCCCATGGACACCTTATCTTTAACAAAGGAGGCAAGAATATACAATAGATTAAAGACAATCTCTTTAACAAGTGGTGCTGGGAAAATTGGTCAACCACTCGTAAAAGAATGAAACTAGAACACTTTCTAACACTATACAAAAAAATAAACTCACCTTCTGAATGGGAGAAAATAATAGCAAATGAAGCAACTGACAAACAACTAATATCAAAAATATATAAGCAATTCCTGCAGCTAAATTCCAGACAAATAAACAACCCAATCAAAAAAATGGGCCAAAGAACTAAATAGGCATTTCTCCAAAGAAGATATACAGATGGCTAACAAACACATGAAAAGATGCTCAACATCACTCATTATCAGAGAAATGCAAATCAAAACCACAATGAGGTACCATTTCACACCAGTCAGAATGGCTGTGATCCAAAAGTCTACAAGCAACAAATCCCAGAGAGGGTGTGGAGAAAAGGGAACCCTCTTACACTGTTGGTGGGAATGCAAACTAGTACAGCCACTATGGAGAACAGTGTGGCGATTCCTTAAAAAACTGGAAATTGAACTGCCTTATGACCCAGCAATCCCACTGCTGGACATACACACTGAGGAAACCAGAATTGAAAGAGACACGTCTACCCCAATGTTCATCACAGCACTGTTTATAATGGCCAGGACATGGGAGCAACTTAGATGTCCATCAGCAGATGAATGGATAAGAAAGCTGTGGTACATATACACAATGGAGTATTACTCAGCTATTAAAAAGAATAAATTTGAATCAGTTCTAACGAGGTAGATGAAACTGGAGTCGATTATACAGAGCAAAGTAAGCCAGAAAGAAAAACACCAATACAGTATACTAACACATATATATATGGAATTTAGAAAGATGGTAACAATAACCCTGTATGCAAGACAGCAAAAGACACACAGATGTATAGAACAGTCTTTTGGACTTTGTGGGAGAGGGAGAGGGTGGGATGATTTGGGAGAATGGCATTGAAACATGTATAATATCATATAAGAAATGAATGGCCAGTCTAGGTTTGATGCAGGATACAGGATGCTTGGGACTGGTGCACTGGGATGACCCAGAGGGATGGTATGAGGAAGGAGATGGGAGGGAGGTTCAGCATGGGGAACAGTGTACACCCGTGGCCTGTTCATGTTGATGTATGGTAAAATCAATACCATGTTGTAAAGTAATTAGCCTCCAATTAAAATAAATAAATTTAAATTTTAAAAAAGTCATTGGTATGTACTGGATTGGCCAAAATGTTCATTCTGGTGTTTTCTTTTCTGGTAACATCTTAAGGGAAAACCGAATGAACCCTTTGGCTAAATCAATATACTCTGACCACTAGAGATATAATTGAATCATGACTCCATATTGTTTATCAACTCTGATTTTAGACCAATAAAAGATAGTTTGTTTAAAAAAAAAAACTATTTTTCAGCTATTTTTTCATTTTATTCATGGAAATCAATAATAAATTGGTTTATTTAGGGGTATTAGACTGTAAGATCTTATTGCCTATAAAATATTATAAGCTGGCTCCAGATTCTTCTACATTTTTAACTACTATACAGTGCTTCAAATTTCAAATTACTTTTTCATATTTCTTAAGTCGTCTAATCCTCATAACACATGCTGTGTGAATAGCAAGCTAAGTCATGGACTCTGAAACCACTGCTAGGTATCCAGGCAGTTTTGCTCTAAAAGGCTTGTTTTGAAAAGATGGATTTGTGTGAATGCAAAGGACATATAATTATGTAACAGTTCGAGCATAGTATACATAGTATACAAATGCAAAATGATTTCATCCTGGAGAAACACTATTTGAACATGGCAAGCTGCACCCAACTGTGTGGGAGTACACAACATGCGCAGAAGCCTATACCCAAAATACCCACCCACCACCTCAGCTCACAAGAGCTGTCAGCTACACCCATCCACATAGGGTTACAAGTCTCTAGTTTCAAAGAACTTCTCCTCCAACTCTTTACCATACCTAGGAAGCTGTAACCATCCCGACATCCCCACCCACAAGCAAACTTTAGAATGCCTTCAAAGTAAATACCATATTTACTGTAGTATTTAAAAGACAGTAATCTTCCTTGGTGATGGTAAATAATTCACCTGCAAGGCAGGAGACCTGGGTTTAATCCCTGGGTCAGGAAGATCTCCTGAAGGAGGTTATAGCAACCCGCTACCATATTCTTGGCTGGAGAATCCCATGGACAGAGGAGCTTGGAGGCAGAAAGAGTCAGACACTACTGAGCAACTAAGGACACACAAGTCTGTATTCTAGACCTTTTGAACCTAGTTGGCATCTCACCCTGCAAATGTTGCCATCGTAGATATGTTTGGGGAGTGCTTCTATGAGCTACAAGGGAGGCCTGGGCTCTTGTCCACCACCCACCCACATCCTTCAGTTTTTCACACTTTAGGAATAAACCAAAGCGAAATCCGCGTTGAACTTAGTAAAGCCCTTCAACTGCACACATTTCTGAAACAGGAACAGTCTCTGAAGGATAGTCTAGTGCCACCTTCAAACTATTTTGACTTTACTCTTTTTCAAATGAAAGAAATGCATTAGATGAGCTCCCAAAATTGGCCCCACTGTTGTCATTTGGGGTTTGGTATGAATATTGAACATTTTCAGTATTTTCAATTTGGAATTTGAAAATTTTATTGAGATTTAAAGTTCCTTCTGTTTCCTGAGCTCTGTCAGGTAACAATAGAAAAAATAAATTTTATCCCAAGTTACTGTTTAGTGACTCAGTCACCTGGAACAAAGGTGGTAAATCTCCATAGCTAAATAAAGCTTAATCCTTGATACATCCTCAGGGAATATGGAAAGAAACGAAAGTATAGTTGCAAAGATTGATACATGATAACTATGATTATTAACTTTAGTTTCTGAAGATTGCCTTAAGATTTGAAATAAAATTTCCATATTAATCCTCACTAGAAGCTTCAAGGGTTATTTGGGTTTCTTGTTATTGTTACATACAAGATTCTGGAATATTTGTATAAGATTAACTTCTTAATATAGGCATGATTTGCAAATATATTTGCAAACTCATTTTACTGGTTCCCTTTTTATTTTGTTTACTGTTTTGTTTTGTGTGTGTGTGTGTGTTTGCTAAGCTGAAGCTTTTTATTTTGATGTAGTTCCATGCATGTATCTTTGCTTTTGCTGTAAAATAAAAAAAAATAAAATCTTTGCCAAAGTCAATGTCAACGAATTCCCTATGTTTTATTCTAGGATAGACCTTTTTAAAAAATTTTAAAATCCGTTTAGTTACTCTTGCCTGTGTGGGTCTTCATCACTTACCGTGTGCAGGCTTCTTCTAGTTGTGGCACTTGGGTTTCTCTGTGTGCTGGCTTCTCTTGTTGCATAATGTGGGCTCCAGGGCTTGTGGGCGCAGCCGTTGTGGTGCATGGGCTTAGATGCTATGAAGCATGTGGGATCTTCCTAGACTGGGGATCATCCCCGTTCCCCACACTGGCAGGCAGAGTTTTAACCACTGGACCATCAGGGAATTCCCAAACTAGTTCTTCCTAAGAGCCAAAGACCTGAACACACTTCTTTATCTTGAGTTCTTCATTAGCCTTCTAATCAATAACCTCAGATATGCAGATGACACCACCCTTATGGCAGAAAGTGAAGAGGAACTCAAAAGCCTCTTGATGAAAGTAAAAGAGGAGAGTAAAAAAGTTGACTTAAAGCTCATCATTCAGAAAACTAAGATAATGGCATCTGGCCCCATCACTTCATGGGAAATAGATGGGGAAACAGTGGAAACAGTGTCAGACTTTATTTTGGGGGGCTCCAAAATCACTGCATGAAAGTGAAAGAGGAGAGTGAAAAAGTTGACTTAAAGCTCATCATTCAGAAAACTAAGATAATGGCATCTGGCCCCATCACTTCATGGGAAATAGATGGGGAAACAGTGGAAACAGTGTCAGACTTTATTTTGGGGGGCTCCAAAATCACTGCAGATGGTGAATGCAGCCATGAAATTAAAAGACACCTACTCCTTGGAAGAAAAGTTATGACCAACCTAGATAGGATATTAAAAAGCAGAAACATTACTTTGTCAACAAAGGTCCATCTAGTCAAGGCTACGGTTTTTCCTGTGGTCATGTATGGATGTGAGTGTTGGACTGTGAAGAAAGCTGAACACCGAAGAATGGATGCTTTTGAACTGTGGTGTTGGAGAAGACTCTTGAGAGTCCCTTGGATTACAAGGAGATCCAACCAGTCCATTCTGAAAGAGATCAGTCCTGAATATTCATTGGAAGGTCTGATGCTGAACCTGAAGCTCCAGTACTTTGTCCACCTCATGTGAAGAACTGACTCATTGGAAAAGACCCTGATGCTGGGAGGGATTGGGGGCAGGAGGAGAAGAGGACAGCAGAGGATGAGATGGCTGGATGGCATCTCCAACTCAATGGACATAAGTTTGAGCAAGCTCTAAGAGTTGGTAATAGACAGGGAAGCCTGGCATGTTGCAGTCCATGGGGTTGTAAAGAGCTAGACATAACTGAGTGATTGAACTGAACTGGCTGATGTGGCAAAAGAGACTTTGCAATGTGATTAAGGAATTTGAGTTGGAGAGATCATTCTGGGTGATCCAAGTGAATTCAGTCTATCACAATGGCTTTGTATATAAAAGCAAGAAGGTTAGAGTCAGAGAAGGAGATGTGGTGATGGAAGCTGAGATAAAAGAGAAAGACTTTTGAAGGGGCAGCACTGTTGGCCTTGAAAATGGAGGAAGGGGCTGTGATCAGAGGAATGTGGGCAGTCTCTAGAAGATGGAGCAGTTAAGGAAACAGATTATACTTTACAAAACTCAGAAGGAATGCACCCTGCCAACAACTGACTTAGAGCATTTCTGACTTCTAGAACTGAAGATAATATATTTGTCATAATTTGTGTGTGGTGGCTCGCTACAGCATTAGTAGGAAACTAACACACCAACCATCCGGCATGAAAATGACTCTTTCTGCATCTGCCTTACCAATCATGGTCACTCTTATCCCTCGTCCATCTGGTCTCCTGGCTCCTCTCTTCTCTGCACTGTCTTTACTGGTAACTGATAATGATGATGTTCTAAAATCCATTGATCACTTTTTGGCCCTTTTATTAGTTAGTTGACTTTTGAGGAGCATTTGGCAAGAAACTTCATCCCCTGGGTTTTCTATTAGTTGGGCTCCTTGGTTTGCAGTGAGATTACCTCCTTCCTTTTCCTTCTATTAATAGTAATGAGATATGTTAGGCAGCTTCTCACTTGGCTTCCAGTGAGCCCCACCTCCTCAAATTCACGCCACATGATATGCCCTCTCCTTGAGTGTGTGCTGGAACTAGTGATGATTTCTGATGAATAAATGTATCTGAAGTGAGGGGATGCTAGTTCTAAAAGTAGTTCAAGAAGACAGTGACTCCCATGCTGCCATAGTCTCTTGCCCGCTTGCTTGCTTGCTCTCATGAAGCCAGTTGCCATGAGAGGTGCTCTACAGAGAGGCCCATTTGGCAAGGAGTTGATGAAGCCCTTTGGCCCACAGTCGGAGAGGAACCAAGGCTCACAGTGCTACACTGGAGGAACTGGGTGCTGCCAGCAAGCACAGAGTGACCTTGGAATTAGATCCTCCCCCAGTTGAGCCTTGAAAGGAAACCACAGCCCTGAATACAATACCTGAGTTTTTGCCCTGTGAGAGAACTGAAGACAGGTGCACCCAGCTAAGCTGCAACCAGACTCTTAACCCACACAAAGCTGTAGGATAATTAACGTTTGCTGTTTTTTTTTTAAAGGTGACTTTTTCTCTCTTTAGGCACCAATTAATAGAAGGGACATCTCAGATGTGTGTAGAGAAATAGTTTAAGTAAAAAGCAAACGCTGGTTAACTTTAGCAATATATCTGCATGTTTTGGTAAACATATGCCCCAAATATCTGCATGTTTTCATTTCAGAATGTCACGTGGCTTTAGTTTCTTAGCATTATTTGAATAATCTTTAGGGCTGCACACACAGGAAGTAATTTATAATGATACGGAATTTAGATCACATTCGTGCACTTAAGTGCTTTATATTTATTGTTAAAGTCTGTTGGTAAAAGAGTAATAACTGTTGCCTATTTAGGCTTTCCTAGAGATTTTTATCTCTTTTATTTGTATATTTCTCCTTACTGTTTACATAATTCATAATTCGAAAATCAATGATGGCCAAAATCTTGATAATAGTAACTAAAGCACAATGTGTAGAAGGCAGGTCCAAAGTAACATGGAGCCCCAGCTTTCTAAATTGAAGCATCTATTGGGTCAGCCTTCTAAGAGGGAGATTTTCCTGAACATTCCCCACCTAGTGCAGTTGATTGGCCACCATGGCCATAGATATTTTTCTCATTTCTGTAAAACAATTAATTCACATGCAATAGGAGAGTATAATCTATAGAAAATACTCATTTTATCACTGAACTCAAAACTACTGCACAGCAATTCTTACACCAATTTTCATATGACTCTTTGACTATTGGTCCTCAAATTCTGTCCTCATTCAGGACAAATACCAATGGCAACCTGTCCATTAATATTATCTCTCTGGACAGCAATTTACCTCTCTTTACTTCCTTCATTTGTTTTGGTAGACAACAATTCATTTTTCAAATGAGAAAGTAATTGAGAGACTCACTGATCATCAAACAGAATTAACGGTACAGGGTGGAATGGAATAGAACATCTTGAGCTCTGCTTCAAGGGATTCAAAAATTGTTCTTTTCTAGAAATGTAATCTCTTCATACTGGACTTGTTCTTCAGGCTTTCCATAAAGCCTTACTTTAGCACTGAATTGTATTGTCCAGGGTTCTGGACCAGCTAGGTCAGCTACACATTATTCCTAGCATTCAATTAATATCATGTCAATTTAACATTTAACCATGAAGATTTATACTATAGGATGCAAAAAAAAAAAAAAAAAGCAGAAACAAACAAAAATCAGGTACACTGAACCTGGCAACCCTCCCATCTACTATTATGGCAGTTAATTTATTTAATCAGCGAAATTGACTCATTTATTACACAGTTATGTTCTTATCTATTCTTCATGTAACCAGCTTTATTGTAGAAGCAGTCTTTCCATAAAACAAATGAATATTCTAAATATTATCTTAGACATTAGAATTATAAAGATGATAGGTAAATCATTCCTTCAAGAAGTTCAGTTCAAAGAGAAAAATGTGTGAAGACTAAATGTATTTCCACACGGTAAGAAGATTAACAGAAGCAGGCCCAGGGTGTTGCGGAAGACCAGAAGTGTGTAATGGACTTCAGTAAGGGAAGCTACACATGGCATCCTTAAAAAATGGAGCCTAAGTAAATTCTTAAAGGTTATGCAAGACTGATTCAGAAAGAACAAAGGAGAAGCAGCAGACATGGCAATGTGAGAAAGGCATGGCCTTCAGGAACTGGGGTAGGGGGTAATTACAAATAGGTAACTTAAACCAGACCATAAAACTCAGGAGTTAGAGCAGACAAAGCTAGGGAGATGATGATAACTTGTTTCTTGGTACTACTGCAGATGCGGTAATTCTCTGTGGAGTTTTCTCTGAAACTCTAATCTGCCTAAAGAGCTCCTAACTCGTACATTCTTTCCAAGTAAGGTTTCCACACAACTGAGCTCTTACAACAGGAGGTTTCTGGACCTTTTCTCCCATTCTGTACTGTTCTTTTATTCTTCAGAGGAGTGTGGTTTTGCCATCCCAGCCCAGGAGTGTGGCTCTATTTAGGGGGCTTCCCAGGTGACTCAATGTCAAAGGATCCACCTGCTAACGCAGGAGTCGTGGGATCGATTCCTGGGTCAGGAAGATTCATTGGAGAAGGAAATGGTGACCCACTCCAGTATTCTTGCCTGAGAAATCTCATGAGTAAAGAAGCCTGGTGGGCTACAGTCCATGGGGATCCGAAGAGTCAGACAGGACTTATTGACTAAACAATAACAACATTTCCTAACTCTTGTACCTAAGCCTAATCAAATTGTTCCTATTATTAACTATTGCTGTGGTAATTAGCCCAAGTCTACCCTGAATCCAATAAGATGTTATTTCCAACTCTGAAAGATTCAGTTGTGAAAAAAAATGTACATATATACAACATATGCCCACATGCCAACATATGTTATCCCCTCTCCTTCTCGCTGTTGGACATTCCACAGAAATTTGGTTGCAAAGACCATCACGGGAGTTTTATTAATTTTGTGGAGAGTTAGAAACAACCCGAGGAAAATGAGCACATATACACATACACACAACACAGAGTCAACCATCCATCAGTTCAGTTCAGTTCAGTCACTTAATCATGTCCAATTCTTTGTGACCCCATGGACCACAGCCCGCCAGGCCTCCCTATCCATCACCAACTCCTGGAGTACGCCCAAACCTATATCCATTGAGTCACTGATGCCATCCAACCATCTCATCCTCTGTTGTCCCCTTCTCCTCCTGCCCCCAATCCCTCCCAGCATCAGGGTCTTTTCCAATGAGTCAGTTCTTCACATGAGGTGGACAAAGTACTGGAGCTTCAGGTTCAGCATCAGACCTTCCAATGAATATTCAGGACTGATCTCCTTTAGAATGGACTGGTTGGATCTCCTTGTAATCCAAGGGACTCTCAAGAGTCTTCTCCAACACCACAGTTCAAAAGCATCCATTCTTCGGTGTTCAGCTTTCTTTATAGTCCAACTCTCACATCCATACATGACCACTGGACAAACCATAGCCTTGACTAGATGGACCTTTGTTGGCAAAGTAATGTCTCTGCTTTTTAATATGCAGTCTAGGTTGGTCATAACTTTTCTTTCAAGGAGCAAGCATCTTTTAATTTCATTGCTGCATTCACCATCTGCAGTGATTTTGGAGCCCAAGAAAATAAAGTCTGTCACTGTTTCCACTGTTTTCCTACTGTCCACACACATATATATGTATAAACACACATTCATAGATTACAGTAAACTTAAATTTATAAACTCATAAATATAGGCTTATAAACTCATTTAATAAAAACTTAAATCAAGTTTTCTGTTACTGTATAAACATGAAAACTATTCATGATGTATATTTAGAACAAGTTACACTTGTATATTTGAACAAGTTAACTACAAAACTGCTTTCTTCTAATTTCGCTTCTAAAATGTTTCACACACACGCTTACATACCCCCAGAGCCAAAGAGTAGAAGGTAGAAGACCGTATCTCAAATTTTTACAAGAGTTTTATGGATAACTGTATTAGTAGTATTTTTTTTTATTTTCTCTTTGTACTTTTCTTATACTTCACAACTTTTTATGATGAATATACATTTATTTGCTTTAATTTTTTAAAATATTATAAACCTGCAGAAAACTCTAGGGAATAATCTAGTTAGCAGCCTGATAACCTTAGGGATGTTATCAAGGATGCATCAAGTGACTGACTTGGCCATGGGTTTCAAAAGACTCATCTTAGAATCCAAGATCTTTCACTTCAAGGCCAGTTTCCCTTCCACACTCTGCTCCTTCCCCTTCCATCAGAAAAATCTTATTCTTTTACTGGACTTTTCCTTCCTCTTCATTCTCTTCAGTTCGATTCAGTTCAGTCGCTCAGTCATGTCCAACTTTTTGCGACCCCATGAACTGCAGCATGCCAGGCCTCGCTGTCCATCACCATCTCCCGGAGTTCACTCAAACTCATGTATTTAGGCAAGCTCTATGTAGAAGAAGCAGCTTACATTACCATATGTAAAATAGATAGCCAAGGGGAATTTGCTGTATGGCTCAGGAAACTCAAACTGGGGCTCTATATCAACCTAGAGGGGTGGGGTGGGGAGAGGGATGGGGCGGAGGTTCAAAAGGGAGGGGATGTGTGTATATCTATGGCTGATTCATGTTGAGGTTCGACAGAAAACAGTAAAATTTTGTAAAGCAATTATCTTTCAATAAAAAGTAAATTAATTAAAAAAAAAAAAGAAACTGCTTCAAAGTCACCCTCTGGTCATAGATGAGTATCTCCATGCATTTTTATGGCAGAGTTCAAGTCTCCTTCACTTCTTAAGCTGAAGTTCCACGGTGCTGCAGAGATTTGCCTAGAATTTAGATATTAGAACAAAGGGAGGGATGTGTGTATATCTATGGCTGATTCATGTTGAGGTTCGACAGAAAACAGTAAAATTTTGTAAAGCAATTATCTTTCAATAAAAAGTAAATTAATTAAAAAAAAAAAAGAAACTGCTTCAAAGTCACCCTCTGGTCATAGATGAGTATCTCCATGCATTTTTATGGCAGAGTTCAAGTCTCCTTCACTTCTTAAGCTGAAGTTCCACGGTGCTGCAGAGATTTGCCTAGAATTTAGATATTAGAACCGAATAGGTGAGCTATAAACAAATCAATATATAAATACAATTATCTTAAACTTTTGTAAAATGTTATTGGGTTTATAAGAGGGTGGTATCAATCCAAATAAAACAGAAGGCACTTAAAAAGGCTCAATTTGTCCCCACTTTAAAAGGCATGCTGTACTAATATCATAAATTGAAATAGATTTAATAACTACAATGATATTTTTGCCATTTAACACTGAAGCCAATAGTAATTTAGTTTGGCTTTATATTGGAGACCAATACATTCTTGGATCATTTTCCTAAGATTTAGCTGCTTTGGGCTATAAACTTTGGAACTCAGTATAAGTCCTGGAAATGCACTGACAGGCAAGAGGAGACCTGCCACAAAAGGTCGTCAGAGTTGGGATCTTTGTTTTCTTTGAATACAGGTAGATGGAAGCCTCTAGTCTCAGTGTTCTTTGTTTGAAGACTCTGTGTTCGCTGCCAGTGTCCAGTCTTGTCACCATTTCACCATTCTCAGCTGGGAGCCAGCCCCTTTCTTTCTTAGCACTTCTGTTCTAACATTGCTCCCTTGAATCACTTTGTCCCTCTCTATTCACCAGTTATCTAAACTTTAGGTCTCAAAGGAATGGAGACCATCTAGGCAAAGTTCCCCAGTGTATCTGCAGTTGAGCCCTTTTTAATAAACACATCTGGAGTTCCATTTTTCAACCTGGAAATTCTGCCAGGATGCCAAACCTCCCTTTAGGAAAGATTGTTTTTTCTGACTACTAGAATTCGGGATTTTTTTTTTTTTCCTGTTACAGGATTTCTTCCTAACACATCTCAGAAATTTTGATATATACTCACTCTCCAAAATGGTATGCTACCAATGGTCATGGAGAATCATTAATGTAATACTCTAATTTTATGTATTTTTAAAAATGGCCCGAAGTTAGTACTTTGCCCAAGATTAAAAGACTATTTATGAAGAGTGCAGTTTGTTTTTTTTTATTCCCACACTGGACCTCTGAAATAAAGTTGGGTCCAGAACTCAGGCCTCTTTGCTTCTAGTTCAATTTCTCCAAGCATCCCTTGACTACTGCTTCCAACTTTTAAATTCTAATCATTCCCCAAAGCTGCAGTCCCACTAAGGAGACCATCAAATAGCAATTCCAGAAGTCAATTCAGTCCCTAAAATGAGTTTCAAATAGAAATGTCAATAATAGGAAATTCCCCTGTGACTGGAAGAAATTAGGATCATCCCCTATTAGTCCCTGCTCTGTCCAGTACACCTGTAATTAGATGCCATTAAGATCAGTACTTATTCACTGAACACCTCTTGTGTTGGATTAGTTTCTGAAAATAAAGGAGTTAGCTTAAAAGTATTATTTGAAAAAGGTTTTCCAACCTCTACTGATTTCTTTTTTCTTTTTGACAAAGAAAATAAAGCCATTTTTTCTCTCTCTACTTTCCAAATTCTGGTAACA
Source organism: Madoqua kirkii (assembly GCA_006408675.1). Classification (NCBI taxonomy): domain Eukaryota; kingdom Metazoa; phylum Chordata; class Mammalia; order Artiodactyla; family Bovidae; genus Madoqua; species Madoqua kirkii. Next base: position 27,898 of record SJYC01040573.1, read on the forward strand.
CTGGTGGGCATAGTAGTCTATAGTAGGTCAAGCAGTGAAACAGTTTTATTTAGTCTCAGCTCTGGCCTGTCTTCTTATTCATAAAATGAAGGAACTTAGGCAACTCATCACAAAGGGCCTTATGAACCCTAATATTCCATGATGCTCTTTAATCCACATTCAACAAGGTCAAATTAATTCTTTTTTGAATTAATCATCCTGTAAAATGTTGTCAGGGAGCCAGTATGTTAAAAAAACAATATGTCCTTTGATCTAAACCCTTGCCATTTTCCTGAAATAAGTCCCTATTAACCATGATTATAAAATGACTCATGAAAACTATGCTTGTATGGAGAGTAATACATAACACCCACATACGGAGTAAATCTTTCATTCATGTGAGGAGCATGCTGCATAGGTGTGATGTAAGTTACACAGCTCTTTCTAGAGGAGATTCCACTCTATCCTGACTCTTCTCATTTAGCCAGTTTACCAAGGGAATGTCTTACAGCCAAGCTCATTTTACAGACGAATAAAAAGAGAAATTTCCACCCAAGCTCCCAGGAGGGCAAAGGATTCTAGTTGACACAGCTCTATCTATAGTACTTTATCCTCCCACCACCTCCACACTAGGCAGCTCATTTTCACTAACCAAGATGATGTATTGAGTGAAGACCATGATCCATATGGTGAACCAGAATCTCTTTTCAAAATGACTAGTTTGTACCATGCTAATTACCTTCACAAAACTGAAGAGAGATCAAGCATCTTGACATCCACTTAAGTGAAAAATATGGTCCCTAACTGTGGCAGGTGGCCTTTAAAATAGAGACCAAAGATTTTTGCCCTTCGTATGCATACCCTTGCATCATCTCCACCCTTTGTGTGTGAGTTGAACCTCTTGACTCACAGAGAGGACACAGGAAGGCAGAAGCCACAGCTCTTTTGCAACCTACCTTTGGAGCTGACATTCTATCATAGGTTACAAAGGGGCTGCGGTTTCTGCCTCCTTGTGTCCTCTACCTCCCTCTGTCTCTCTTTCTCCTTCTGTCCTGGAGCCCTTTTTCTTGGGAAGCAGGCTATCCTTTTGTCAGACCCAATGGTGAGGCCAGTGTGTCAAGGAGCTGATATCTCCAGCCAGCACTAGCGAGGACCTCCGCCCTGCTGATAGCCGTGTGAGCCATCTTGGAAGCAGATGCTCCCCAGGTTGGGTCTGGACTTGACAGCAGCCCCAGAGAGTGCCTTGGCTGTTGCCCCTGAGAGACTCTGAGCCAGGGGCATCCAGCTAAGTTGTAACTGGATTTCTGCCCCATGGCAGAAAGATAACAAACACTTTCAGGATGCTAATTTGGAGGTAAATTGTTATGCATCAATAGATAAAAAATCTCTACCACGGTCATAGATGTGACCACACAGTTTGACAAGGAATGGCTTGGGCTAGGAGTCCCCTTGGCCTAAGAGGAACTCTTACTGCCTGCTCTCAGACTTGCCATCTTCTTTCTGGTGACAGTGGAGCTTCAGGAATGGTTCATGCTGTCCCAGTGCATCCCTTCCATCAAAGCATCCTGGCACCATCTGCCAGCGGGGAGCTGGCCAGCTCATTGTCAGCTATGGTAACAGAAATCCCATCTCAAGTATTTTCACTTCCTCAAACTCATGTTCAAGCAGAGCTTCTGAAATTCCTTTTTGGCAAGTGTTTCTCCTACTGCTTCTTTAGTCAAATAATCACATTTTCAAACCCTTTGCCCTGGGATATCCATGCATGCCAGCTGCCTAGCTTGCTTCTCTGGAGCCAGTGCTCGCCTAATAGCTGAAATATTTGCCTCGCTCCTTTACTTTGTTCCTGGCCTCTTACACAGTATCCACATTAAAAAAAAAAAAAAAAGTACAGCTTATTTTGCCACTGGTCAGCATTTCAAGAACAAAGAAATACCACTTTTCTTATAAAATTTTTACAGAAGAAAAGAAAGTGATACAGTGATTTGGGGGGAATGCAAAGCTACACAGACCAAGAAGAGGCAAGCTCCACTTTTTTAGGGCATAGTCCAAAAAAAAAAAAAAATATTAGGGCTCTGGAAGAATTTAAAGAAACATTTGACCATTTTATCAGGATGATGAGTGTACCTCAACTATCTACACTATTGGAATCATCTTCTGGAAAGAAGAGCTTGTATTACAGAGCCCAGTAAGCCACTACATGCATCTATATATTTATAAACAACTTACACTCATCTATTCTTATGTGTGGACAGGTACCAGAAATAAAAGCTTTTAAGAGCAGAGTTTCTAACACTAAGTTTTTAAGACTGAGGCTTTGGACTTAGAAGAGCAGGGAAAAACAACCTCCCTGCAGTGAAGATGTGACTTTTAACGATGAAAAATTACAGGGGGAGAGGGTTGGAGAACTGCCATGCTCATCCTCCTGACCCAGCCTGGGCTGATGCTGACTCAAAATGGTTACATTCCATACTTGAGGCTGTTTGAATTAAAGAAGCAAGCTTTCCATTTCCTTCAGTTTGTTCTGGCCTAAACTACACAGCACTGTAATGCCATGGTAGGATTCAGCCGTGAGAGCAGCTCACATGGCATTGCTCCTGGTGTGGTGATCTGACTTTGAGAGCAGTTAAGTTCCTAAGAGGCTGAGCTAGACCTGAGAAGAATCAGGTAGTCCACCCCCACAGGCACTGACTGGTTAACGCAGGCTCCTCGGAATGTCAATTTGTCTATATCTTTTTTTTTATGTTTTTTAAAAAAATTTTTTATTATTTTTTTTAATGCTTTATTCTATTTCACAATACAGTATTGGCTTTGCCATACACTGACACGAATCAGCCACAGGTGTACACGATCTCCCAATGCCGAAGCCCCCTCCCACCTCCCACCCTACACCATCTCCCCGGATCATCACGTACACCAGCCCCAAGCAACCTGTATCCTGTATTGAACATAGACAGAGATAGTCTTGGGAGAGAATTAGGAACGTAGACAAGTCAAGTTATATCTGGTGAACCTGCGATCTCTAAAATTAGTATAAATTTATATAAATGTTCCAGTCTCTTCCCAGATGGCCGATAATGGACTATTAGGAATTAGATAGTTTGTTCTTGCCTGTTCTGCTATCCTTAGTTTGCAGAGAGGCCATGGGAAAGACTGTATGATAAAGGCAGGCCCCTGTGGCCGTGCTAGGCGAGTGGTCCTGGGTGCATTTAGTAGGAAAGGAAATGAGCCAAGAATGGATCATACATTCAGCTATTCTCACTGTCAGTCTTTATTCTGGTGTATTATAGGTTCTTCAGAAGGAGAGTCGTTTACGATCCTCTATCAAGTAAAATTTGATGTAAATGACTAGGTTAAATGAAATCAGCCTGCTAGCCAGACCCTGAGCTGCAGGGAATGGAAAGGTGTATCTTGGCTGTGCTTCTTGCAGTGTGCCACCCTGGTTTTCCTAATATCAAAGCTGACCTATAGAAGTGAAAATCTTGAATAGTTTTCTAATTTCTTTTATTTTATTGGTTGTATCACATGGCATGCAGAATCCTTGTAACACAATGGGTTGTACTGAAGATTAATATCAAAAGTGCCTGGAGAGCCAAAAGGCTATTCAGTTACAAAAATGAAATTTGCTGTCACGTTGGACTCTTTGTGACTCCACATTACTATTATTATTTTGTTGTTGTTGCTTGAAAACTGATCATTTTACCAACTGTGAGGTAACAACATACCTCCCCATCAATGTCTGTGACCTACATGAGTAGCAACAAGACAAGGGTGGATTGGTGCCTCTAATTCTTACCTACAGAGATTTCGCATTTAGTTCTGTTTTCAGAGTCAGTTTGTGGATTCGTCACATCCAGGCACATCCAGGGTTTGGTTGGATATGAACCAGTGGCTCAGAAATGTTCTTGCAACACTCCACCTCACAAATATTCTGTGCCTTTCTTGACGCCTAACAGAAATCCCCAGCAGTTTCTTTCATTCCCCACTAAGCACTATGTTTCAAAAGCTATTGCCCCCAAAGCTACTGCAAGATGAGATCGTGCAATGATCTAAATCCACTAGAGGTCAGGAAGGGCTGATGGGCTGACGGCGACTGCTTCCTGAGAGGGGGCACTGGCCGCGTGTGTTGAGGGTGACGGGAAGAACGGGACGCTACGGGCCTGAAGGGTCACTCTTGTGCAGAAGTGAGGATCCAGTCGGACTGATGGGAAACTTACGGCTTCGTTACCCAAGAATGTCCAGCTCTAGCAAAACCAGAATTTGACCCCAGATCTCTTAGAGGTACTAACATGTTTCCATTTTGACATTTAAGATGGCAAAGAAGACAAATTCCAAGTATGTTCTATTCAGTTCTGTGACTGTAAAGTGAATTTGATTCAGAAGACTTATAACTAAGATTCTGATCATGCAGAATTTTTCAGCAAATACTAAAGGACCATAAAAGTAAATACTAAATTCAGGGAGGTAAAATTTGGCCAGTAAAAATAGACTTTTTTTTCCCAATTGGCTCAGTATTTTAAAATCCAGATCAGAGAGGCTCAGAAGACCTTCGCTTGTTAACACAGTCAAACTGGATTCAAGTTGGGGAGAAATCAATTACTTTTGCCCTGCATGGAGCCCTAGGAGTTAACTGTAGTGGGAAAGACAATGGAGGTTTGAGATAAATCCTCTCCTGGCCAGAGACAAAAATTTAGACCTAAGATTGCATCTAACTTGCCGTCAAATCCTGCACGATGGAAACTTTTGAGTGAAGACACGAACAAAGGCCACATGACTGAGATAATCCCTCTCCACCTGTGAACGCGCGTCTGCTCCCGCTCCTATCAACTCGGGGTGGTTGCCCAGGCGACTGAGGGGACACAGCCATGGGAGGATTAGGTCTAAGTTGCCAGGCAGACCAGATAATTCCCTCTTTCACAGTTTGAGGCCCAGGAACCATTCCTATTGGATGCAAAGCTCTTCAGGGAGGAACCAAATCTTTGGTCCCCCAGGAGGTCTCGTGGCCAGTCCTTGTCCTGGGACATTTGGAGTTTTTCTTGTTTGTGGAAGATCTCTGTTGTGAGTGCGCTCTGCACACCCCTAGCGCAGCCTGCTGGGGAGGAAGAGGCTCAATTTTCAAGTCCTTCAGCCACTCCCTTTGAAACAGGACTGGTTTGAAAGGGCCTGAGGATTTACTTCCTGGCTGGGACTTCAAAGCAGAGAGGAATGCTTGATGTAGTGCTCCAAGGCCTACAGGTCTATTTTATTGTTATAAAATAAGGGCAAGTTGGCCACGTGTTTATAAACACCCCACGGCAACAAACTCACCGGTATGAGGGTGTGGCAGGAGCTACGCCTGCACAGGAGGTGGAAGTGGGGAGGGGTTTAGCCTCAGGGCTCCAAGCCTAAGCTGGGTGGACTCAGTCCCTCCGAGGAAGTGTTTCCGGGGCACCTGAGAGGCAGCACCCTTTCCTCAGTGCTGGGGCACAGTGCATTTATTTCCTAGGAAAGGGTAGCTGGCTGCTTGACTGTGTGCCATGTCGACACATTCTGAGCATGTAAGACAAACGTAGGATTCAGAGGGCTGCCAGGAGGGTGGGCAAAGAGGTCATCATCACTGTTAATGAAACCAAAGCTTAGACCTTCATTGGCCCACCAAGTGGTCAGATGGCAGGGCAGGATTCGAGGGTGCTATGTCTGCAGGTCCCAGCCCCAGAAAGAGCTGGCTCAGTGCATTTGTTTAAAATAAGGACTTCATTTTTTATGTTTTCTTCATTGGTAAAGTGGAACACGTTAAATATAATGAGCAGCAGAAGAGGAAAAGGGCAAACAGAGTAGAAAAGCAGAAAAAAATAGATAAAACAGCGAGAAAATGAGCCAAGGGTGGTCTTTGTTTAAGTGCCCTGAGCTTGGCGTCACGCAGGGCTCAAGTGCGCTTGATATTTGAGGCCAGACCCTCCAAGAAAAGGCAAGGGAGGGAAGCTGGCGAGGGAGAGGACTGGGCCGAGATGGAGTCCAGCCTCAGCCAGATTCCTGGGAGCGCTGCAGCGCGCCCTGACGGAGGAAGGGGACCAGCTCTTCACACTCCAGTGGCTCAGTCCTAAGTGGAACTTCCGGGTGGTCGAAGGGCAAGGAGGTCGCACCCTTCATGCTGATGGCTCCTGCTGGGGGCAGTTCTCTGGAGGAGGGCAGCCAATACCCTCAGGAGCTGGCAGACGGGTATACAGGCCAGGAAAGTGATCTGGGAGGACACCAAGAGCATCCTCTCCTGGGCCTTAGCGGGGACACGCAGAGGCTATTCACATTGCCAGGAAGAGCCTATTCATCTCATTCTTTTTCTTCATCCCTGTGTGGGATGGATTCATGTGGGCTAGAACAATGGGTTTCAAAACACTGGTCCCTTGGAAGACTGTATCTGCATTTCCCAGAGCTTTTTTGAGAAATATAGATGGCCAAGCCCTGTCCTCATGAATTGTGATTCAGGACATTTGGGATGGAATTGGGCAGTCCACATTTAAAAAATTCCCCTTCCCTGGTAATTCTACCTTTAAGTATATACCCAGAGAAAACGCCCCACGTTGTCACAGGGAGATAGGCGGAAGGAAGCTTGTTGAAGCACTACTTGTGATAATGAGGAATGAAGCACCCAGAGTCCACTCACGGGGAAAGAGTGAAATGAATTATGAGGTAGTCACTCCACAGAGTACCGTGTGCTGTGTGCTAAGTTGCCTTAGTTGTGTCCAACACTTTGTGACCCCATGGACTGTAGCCCACCAGGTTTATCTGTCCACAGGGATTCTCCAGGCAAGAATACAGGAGTGGGTTCCCATTCCTCCTCCATAGAATACTTTACATTAGTTAATATGAGCAAGGTATCTCGATGTAGATCCACACTGATAAATATAGAAAACCTAAAGTGGAATGAAAATAGCAAGATGTAGCACAATGAACAGCACACTGGATATAGAGAAAATTTTAAATATAGACATGAATCATTATTATGTATCACATATATATGTATATATGTAAAAATATTTCCACTATTTCTATACAATTGAATTTAATTTTTTCAATACCTTTAAAAGACTCTAACAAAATGCAAACAATCATCACCTGAAATGTAATCTCATCAGATAGGTTTTCTTTATTTTTACTTACACAAGATGGTCATTTTCCCTATTAGTGTTCTCCCCTAAACTTGCTTTGTCTGTGTGTGTGTGTGTGTGTGTGTGTGTGTGTGTGTGTGTGTATGTGTATACATATATTTAGTTTATCAGCTATCTCTATTCTTCCACTTCCTCCACTAGGCTATTTTACATTACTTTTAATTATTCAATTTTATTCCATTCCATTTTATTTTATTTTTTGGCTACAGTGCGTGGCATGCAGGATCTCAGTTCCCTGATTAGGGATCAAACTTGTACCCACTGAAGTGGAAGCATAGGGTTAAGACCTGGACCACAGGCAAGTCCTGATTTTCTGTAACTTTTCCTTCAGCCCTACCCAAACTTCCTAGAAAAGTCTCTTGTGTGAATAACATGTTTTGTGATGACCAGCATGTTTGTGGGATCACAGACATGTAGCAGAGGACACACTGTAGAATTCAGTTTGACCTAAAGTTTAGTCTCAAGAGAACTAGGTTAATCCAATTGATTAGTTGAGTTTTGATTATGATACTTTGTAATCAAACAGCTTCAGCTAAAAAGCAAATCAAGCAAATTAAAACACTGTCTTTCACACGTGCACCCGCTCACACACACACACACACCCCGTAGTCAAGAGTTGAGTCATCTCGGGCCATATTTTAACATTCTCAGATTAGATGGGCAGATGCATGCCCTCCTCTGTCCCACGTGCTAAAGTTAATCTTCTCAGTAAGTGGATCCAGCAGTGGAATGAAAGTGATTCTCAATGAGCCAGAGACAACACTGGGTTGAAGTGTTTACATTGAGTCATTTAGAATGGATTATTTAAAGGAGAAAAAAGCATTGTATACAGTCCACTTGTATTGGAAGGTCTTAAGGAGCAGTAAAGAAACACAAAATCACAACAAAACAACAGGAAAAAAATTTTTTATACAGAACACTTCAAAAAAGAGATTGTTCTGCTCAATGGTTTGTGTGAGCCTGGATGGGTGCGGAGTCTGGGGGAGAATGGATACATGTGTATGTATTGCTAAGTCCCTTTGCCATTCATCTGAAACTGTCACAACATTGTTAATTGGCTATTGTTGTTTAGCTGTTAAATTGTGTCTGATTCTTTTGTGATCCCATGGACTGCAGCCTGCCAGGCTTCCCTGTCCATGGGATTTCCCAGGCAAGAATACTGAAATGGGTTGCCATTTCCTTCTCCAGGGGATCTTCCCATCCCAGGGATTGAACCTGCAGCTCCTGCTTTGACAGGTGGATTCTGAACCACTGAGCCACCAGAGAAGTCCAGCCAGCTATACTCCAATATAAAATAAAGTCTTTTTAAAAGCAAATTTCTTATATTATATTATACACGTTTCATATAAGAAACGAATCGCCAGTCCAGGTTCGATGCAGGATACAGGATGCTCGGGGCTGGTGCACTGGGATGACCCAGAGGGATGGTAAGGGGAGGGAGGTGGGAGGCGGGTTCAGGATGGGGAACACATGTATACCCGTGGCAGATTCATGTTGATGTATGGCACAACCAATACAGTATTGTAAAGTAAATAATAACAATAGTAAAATAAAATTTAAGAAAAAAATAAAAGGAAATTTCTGGTGAACCTTATGAGTTTCTCACAATACACAGCAAAGATGATTCTGGATTTATAACTTGTTGAAGATAAAATTCAAGGAATATAAATGCAACCACTCCTCCAACTACTACTCCTTTTTTCACATAAAAGAAAACTTCTTTTCATATAGAAGTCTTATCAACTTCTACAGCACAATTAAATGCCTCAATTTAACTAACAGAAAATCAGATATAGGCATGCAATTAATAATGAGCTCTTTGCTTATTTATCTTGATATGCAAGGGAGAAACCAGTGGGGTCCAGTTCTAAATTTGAGGGAATGTTTCTATTAAAAATTTAAGAAAAAATAAAAGGAAATTTCTGGTGAACCTTATGAGTTTCTCACAATACACAGCAAAGATGATTCTGGATTTATAACTTGTTGAAGATAAAATTCAAGGAATATAAATGCAACCACTCCTCCAACTACTACTCCTTTTTTCACATAAAAGAAAACTTCTTTTCATATAGAAGTCTTATCAACTTCTACAGCACAATTAAATGCCTCAATTTAACTAACAGAAAATCAGATATAGGCATGCAATTAATAATGAGCTCTTTGCTTATTTATCTTGATATGCAAGGGAGAAACCAGTGGGGTCCAGTTCTAAATTTGAGGGAATGTTTCTATTAAAACATTTTTTTAATGAAAAAAAAAGTTAGCAATGCCTGCTATTTAAAAATTATATTGTTTTCATTGTTAAGGTTGTCTCACTGTTTACAATACCATATAAGAGTAACCAGGTACAGAGCCCAACTTCTATTTTAAAAAATAAATGTCAGAGTCAGGTCAAGTAAAATTTAGGTCAACAGTCTTCAGCCAGAAACATATAAGCATGCATTAGTTTTTACATACTTTATTGGGAAACCAAAGGAGAAAAATAAACTAGAGAGGGAAAAAGATGAAAGAGAAAGGTGATGGTTGTTGATTACTAACCTCTGAACCTCCAAAGATGACTTTGTTATTTCCAAAGCCCCACCACCAACATGGATCCTAGGTTTTAAAACAAACAAAACATCTTTTGCAATTAAGTTTTCTATTTTTATTATTTCAAAAAAGACACATATAAACCCCAGTCAGGGATTATAATCAAAACGAGAAGAGATGATAAAATCTCAACTCAAAGCAAAGAAACTGTATTGAATTGTCTTCAACCACATTACAGACAAATGTGTGATTCCCTTTAGGTTTTTCTACTTATTTGTTTACTTTAGTTTTTTGTTTTGTTTTGTTTTGTTTTACTTGAAAATTAAGAAGCAGCAGCATCTGTCTTGAGGACCTCAAGAGCACAATGCAGGGGCTTCCCTAGTGGTCTGGTGGCTAGACTCTGTGCTTCCAGTGCAGGCAGCCTGGGTTCGATCCCTGGTCAGGGGACTAAGATCCCATATGCTGCACCTAAGAGATTGCATGCCACAAGTAAACATCCCACTGCCACATCTAAGACCTGGAACAGCCGAATAAATAAAGAGTACAAGGTAAATGAATACCAGGAAGCGTGAGTGTATGGAACCAAAAGGCAAAGGCATTTGAGCACTAACTTTGTATCCATCAAGGCTGACTGCATATGCTCACATTGCAGAAAGATGGATAGGAAAATAGATTGGAATAGCAAAGGGTCTAGCAAGAGAGAAAATAAAGAGAAGTGGAACAAGAACAAGAGAGTTCATGAGGAAGAATCCTCTGTCATAGACATTTCTAGTACCACTGATGACCCCAGTATGAGAGTTTACCTGCCTTCAATTGTAGCAGTACTGACCCTAGGTATATGTACCTTAACTTATTAATAATTTGTTTCAGACATTTCTTCCTTATTTTCAGTACATCGTTTAGACTTCTTCCTATTCTGGAATGGATTGCCATTTCCCTCTCTAGGGGATCTTCCTGACTCAGGGACGGAGCTCATTTCTCCTGCAATGCAGGCAGATTCTTTATTGCTGAACCACCAGGGAAACCCATTCAAACAGAAGGCCAACATTATAAAACATCATATAACTAAGAGTCTGAATCTATGAAAGTCACCTAACAGCCATGCCTACCATTTTCCAAAGACCCTGAATTGTGTGAAATACCTAAAAGAGCATCCTTCAAAGTATATATGGTCATCCGATTTACCCAAACATTAGTGATCACTCAAAGTCTACTTGATCTCTCTCACGATGTTCCTGCTTCCATAATATAAAGACAAAACAAAGGTTATATATCTGGAAATGGTTGGGTTGGTATTAAACGTGTTTCTCTACTGCCTAACTTCTCTAAGTCTTTAAGAGACCAAATGAAAATGAAAGTACTCAGTTGTGTCTGACTCTTTGTGACCCCATGGACTGTAGCCCATCAGGCTCCTCTGTCCGTGGAATTCTGCAGGCAAGAATACTGGAGTGGGTTGCCATTTCCTTCTCCAGTGGATCTTCCTGACCCAGGGATTGAACCCAGGTCTTCCACATTGCAGGCAGACGCTTTACCGACTGAGCCACCAGGGAAGTCAAAGGGTACTGTGAATATGCAAGACTGAACCGCAGTATGTGGTGTTTCCTTCACCTCTCTGCACAGAGAGCTGCTGGTTTTTGGAGCCTGTCTCAAGACCTGTGAGCCAGAGACTACACTCGAGGAAACACAGATGCAGAACTTAATCAGTAGGTTGAATCATACTTGGTACAGAGGATATGCTTCTCTGATCACACAAATGGATGCTTTTCTCTTCGAAATGAGACTCCCCTACCCAATCTGTATAAAAAAGTGAAGGAAGAAAGATTCTTTAAGACAATGTTCCTTGGGCAAGTCAGATCCCACTGGATCCCACTGTAGTTGGCAAAGGGGTCCCTCAGGATCTGAATTTGCTTTTCCCTTGAGAGCGATACAGTGTGTGTTGCCGAACATTGCTTGGTAAGAGCGGATGCTGGTGTTCAGGTGGGAGGGGACATAGGTAAAAACCTATGGCTGATTCATGTTGAGGTTTGGTAGACACCAACACAATGCAGTAAAGCAATTATCCTTCAACTAGAAATCAATAAATTTTAAATAATAATATAAATTGAGAAAGAAGAAAGAGGAGGATGATTGAAGAAGTAGATACTGAGGCAGAAACATCATTTTTAGCACATGCAGTTCCTTGAGAAAGTAAAGGGAAATTTTAAAAATGGAAAAAAAATAAGTATAGTAATTATAGTATTTATTTAGAATTCAAGACCAGATGGTATTTATTATTTTACTCTACTATAGATACTTTTGTATTTTTACAGCCACTTATTTCTTCAGGTGTAGTTCTAAAGACTCATTGTTAAATATTCTCACTGTTTTACAATGTGCTTTAAAGTGGAAATAATAGAACACACTAGATCATGCACTATAACAAAAACTTATTTCAAGTAAAAATAAATAAATAAAAAAGAGGTGATGCTGGCTTCCCTGATGGTCCAGTGGTTAAGAATTCACCTGCTAATGCAGGGCACACAGGTCCAGTCCCTGGCCCTGGAAAACTTCCACATGCCATGCAGCAACTAAACCCAAGCACCACAGCTGCTGAGTCTGCCTGCCCTAGAGTTCATGCTCTCAGCCAGAGAGGCCACCACAATGAGAAGCCCCACAGGGGGAGAGCAGCCTGGCTCACCATACCAAGACAGAAGCCTGCACGCAGCAACAAAGCCCTGGAGGAGCCAGAGATAGTGAAAATTGAAAAAAAAGAAAAAAATTAAAGAGCTGATGTTATACAGCTAAATCCTTCCAACCATTTTTAACTATATAAATGCATCTTGCCCCCAACCACAGTGATAAAGCCAGCAAGCTTCCTTTGAACCTTAAACTGAGTTACATTTCAAAGAGTTCAGGAGCACCGCCCAACCTTAGCATCCCTGAGGTTTGGGTGCTAAACGTGCCCAGTGACTCTCTAAAAGTGCCCTCTGACACAGAGCTCTGTTTCCTTTAGATACTGAAGTCCAATAAAATGGCTTTATAGCCGCGGAGGAAATGAACAGGCTGCTGTTCTCAAAGAATGTGAAGGCCTCACCTGTGCCCTGGAGATAGGAGCTTTATGAGTCCAGGAAAACAGGGACAGCCTCGGATGTGCGCTGTCTCCAGGGAAACAAGTTGACCCGAGGTTTTTCCTGATGAAACCCTGCCACATGTCATTGCGTTGCTTATTTCTTTGGCATATTTTATATTCTCTGGTGTCATTCAGCGGTTTCACGAGAGCACAACAATGGATCAAGAAGCAATAAAAGAAACTCTCCCCATTCTTTAAGGTATGAGTCATCTGTACCACCTAAACCTTTGGTCAATGTCTGAATAGAAGAGACAATGTATTTTGTGGGGGCGGGTGTGAGGTGGTTAATGTGGGGAGAGTTGTCAAATCTGGGGCTTCTATTAGGTAACGAAAGATGGTTAGGGGTGCATTAACACTCACGATGTGGTTTGATAATGTTTTCTTCACCCAGGTGCCAATGTGCAGGAGTGAACCATGAATTTGTGACAATTGTCAATATCAGGTCCAAAGAGCACGGCATCTGATGGTTTTTAAGTAAGCCATCCACGCACTGTGGCAACTGTTTTAGGAACAGCAACACAAGTTCACGTTTCCTGGGAATCTGCTCAGTGCAACCCCTCTGCTAAACGCTTTATGTGTGTTCAGTCCTTCACTACCCTTAGTGGCACCTTGCAGTAGGGGCTTCCCAGGTGGCTCGGTGACAAAGAATGCTCCTGCTAACACTGGTTCGATCCTTGAGTCAGGAAAGGCCCCTGGAGAAGGAAATGACAACCTAGTCTAATATTCTTGCCTGCGAAATCCCATGGACAGAGGAGACTGGCGGGTCACAAAAGATTGAGACATGACTTCGCAACTAAACAACAACCACCATGCAGTAGGTGTGGAGGATTGTGTAAAACAACCGCAATTCTCTGTCCCATGTGTCCTCATCCTCTTCCAGTGTGACTTGGCCACTTTGCATCGGGAGGTCTATATCCTTGCCTCCTGAATCTAGGCTCACTCCCTTATGGCCCTTTGGTTAGCCATGCTACTTGGAAGCTGGGTGGTCTAAGGTGGTCCTGACTGGGATGGTTCCTTGCCTCCATGGGGTCTCTCAGCCTTCAGGTGACTACCTTGGATTATTTACATGGCTGAACAATATCTAAGATAAGGAGTAAAAATGCAAGCAATGCAAGATCTTTGTGAGGTTCACACTCATAGCTGACACAACACTTCTAAAGGCTATCAGACAGAGAAAGTCATAATGGCCAGCTCTGATGGAAGGCATAACTGAATCCAGGAATCAAATTTAGAGTTTTGTTCTTTGGTCAACATGCTCAGAAAATCATGATAACCACCCAACGGGGCTATTTCCTAATCCCCGTCTGCTAGGAGTGCCCCTGTGTTTGCTCATTATGGAGCTGATGGCTTATTCACTTCCCTGCTTAGGGGCCATTGGGAATTCCCAGAGCAACTTCTCAGAAGCATACTTGCTTATGACTTAAGAAGGAAAGGCCTGCAGTGTCTAAAATAGTTATAAAATGTCTGTGTGATTCCAGTGGGGTCTGCTTTTTTCTTTTTTCCCCACCCCACCTCAACTCTGCTGTGTTTTATTTTATGGCCACTGCAAGCTTACGCTGGAACAGCAGGTTGAAATGCTTTTCCAGCACTTTGATTGCCACCATGAAAACAAAGTGCTTTCTGGCATTGGGTAGACACAATGTCTGAGAATTATTATAGTCAGTCTTTGTGGGTGATTCAATGAAGCTCCCCAATTTCACAACAAGCACCGTAGCAGACTTCCCAATTCACAGCCCAGCATACATGTAAGATTCCTTGGAGTATCTTTAAGATCTTGGATCATATAAAACAGTTCCCTCCCATAAAAACACACACAAACTTACCATTGTTGAGTGTTTTTTAAGCAGAATCAGAAACAAATCTGTGACCTTGTGGCCCTGAGGTGGGAACACTATCTATAAAGTTGCCCAGACATTTTGCTTGTCAGTAGGATGTTTTCATTGAACATGGGTATTAAAAAGGAAGGAGCCAGGATAGGCCAACATTTTTTACATGCCACAGCTCACTTTATACATTTTAAACCTTGTTAACATTTTCTAACAAGAAAGTTAAGAACTTGGAGCTATAAAAATAGGAATGCCTTGCTAACTAAATAAATATATGTGTGAACCCTGGGTTCTGCTCCCTGGTCTGGACTGGCTTGTGATCATGCAAAAGGACAAAGAAAAAAAGGGAAAAGAAGCCTAGCTCTGGCTTGTGAAAATCTCTAATAAGTCCTTGGAGTTTCCTTTCCCTTGCATGTTTCTCAGAGTTTCTGTTAATTTCATCCTTTGCAGAATTCAAATTCACAGGAGTAATTTAGTTATTCAGTAACAAATAAATATTTTGAGAATTCTAAAGCATTCAGAGTTGCCCTTGAAAAATCAGCAAAATCACACAGAGAATGTGAAACAGCAGGGAGAAGTGAGTCCTGGCCAAAGACAGGGTTTCACTTTTGGAAAAAGAATCACTTGGGACCCGCTTCTCCCCTAGCACTTTTCATCAACTTCTATCTGTATGTATTTCCTTGGGCTTGTAAAGCATTTCCTCTTTTCTGTTTCCTGCTTCCCAGTCTAGACTCTGTCACTTCCTTGCAGTAAACAGCTTCCTTGCAAGCGGCTAGTGCCATTGTTGTTTTATTTAGAATAAATGAACTCATGGGTCTTCATTGAGAAGCTGCAGCACTGCTTTCTCCCTCTGTTTCTCTGTCTCTGCTAATCCACACATTTTCAAGGTTCAAAGACATGTAAACTAACAATATATTGAAGGTAGTAAGCTAGAGAATAAGAAATAAATTTATAGTGAAATCAGGGACAGTTTGAGTGAATACCTCTTTGGCAGAAAATTATTGTGTTGACTATTAACTGGTCTGCTAATGAAAGTCAATTTTACTCTGTTTAAAGTCTGTTTCTGACTTAACTTCTCTGAGTTGGCAAAAAAAAAAAAAAAAAAAAAAAGGCCTGGTCCACGGTAGACCATAAGGAAAGCTGAGCACAGAAGAATTGATGCTTTTGAACAGTGATGTTGGAGAAAACTCTTGAAAGTTCCTTGGACTGCAAGGAGATCCAACCAGTCCATCTAAAGGAGATCAGTCCTGAATATTCATTTGAAGGACTGATGCTAAAGTTGAAGCTCCAAACCTGGGTTTGGAGGCCACTTGATGCAAAGAACTGACCCACTGGAAAAGAGTCTGATGCTGGGAAAAATTGAAGGTAGGAGGAGATGGGGATGACAGAGGATGAGATGGTTGGATGGCATCACTGACTCAATGGACATGAACTTGAGTAAACTCCAGGAGTTGGTGATGGACAGGGAAGCCTGGCATGGGGTCACATGCAGTCCATGGGGTTACAAAGTGTCAGAAAAGAATGAACAACTGAACTGAACTGAACTGAGGGCAGTACCAGAATTCAGGGAAGTCAAGTAATGTCAAAGCCTTTAATTCACAGATACCTGCATGCACGTTACATAGACAAGGCAGCTGACACTTATCACCTTAGGAGAGAGGCACTACCCTGTGCATTCTGTAGATGAGGAGACAAATCCAGAGCTGTTAGAACCGACCTCCCCAAGGCCACACGGCTAAGAAGCCTCCGAGCTGATATTTGAATGCAGGCTGTCCTTGCCCTCTGACCTCCTCAGGCACCACAGGAAGGGAGAATATTGCCTGGTCTTTCTTCCTCAGTCTACACGGAATATCTCAGGGGTCCACTGTCTTAGCACTGAGAACCCCTAAGTCCCTTGTCTCCTCTTTTCCTCTCAACAGCTTTGCCATCTGCTCACAGCAGATAGCTGCCTGTTCCCTTCCCCATGGGGCATCATCTTTATCTTCACCTCTCATCCCCTGACTGAGAGGAACCCCTTCCAAAGTAGGGCCAGCCTTCAGCCTTTGCCTCTGTTCCACTCAGGAATCCTCTCCCCTCCACTGTGCTTTCAGAAACAAAAGCCTATCTCCCTCTAAGGCTCGTTCTGCTTTCCTTCCTGCTCCAGCCCCTATTGCCACAGATTGTCTTGAGGTGATGTGACACTGGATTCCAGCCACTGGTCCCCTTCCCATAAGGATATCCTGGTACAGAGAACCCTCCATCTACCAGCAGCCACTCCTCCCCTCTGGACAGTGTCTCCAGGTAGGACTATCTTTGCGGGTGGAGCAGGGAAGGGTCGACAGGACATCTGGTGTCTCACAGAGGAGCTCTGGCGTTCTTTGCTTTGCCACTTGAAGGTCTTCAGTTTCCAGTTAGCACCCAAGTCCTGCTCTTCTGTTGTATGTAGCCTGAGGTGAATTTCTGTGTGGGTCCGGAACAACTTCCCAAAGTGTCCTCATGTTCTTGAGGCAGTGCGTGCCTGCCTCCTTTCACTTCTTGATGTGTAGGGACAAAGAGCTATGAAGACCTGTGAAGACTTGGAATTGGTCTCAGGAAGCAACGCCTGAAGCTTAGGGGAGTGCTGTAAGGCTGTGTGGCCTGAGGCCATGGTCCCTCAAGGAAGAGCTTGAGAAGGGATCTGGAGTGCATGTGATTCATCACAGGATGTCTCTCAGGATAAAGACAGCAAGGGAAGCAGAGGAGGCAGAAGGAGCTAGGATGTGGTCTCAGCTAAAATATAGTCTCCATCTGATCCCTTGGGGAGCTCTGGAGCTGGGGTTACATTCAAACTGGTCTTACCTGGAGGCAAGGAGCTGGCCATTGGTTACCCCTAACAGTTAGACGTTAGCTGTAGGATGCCCCAGATTGAGTAAATAAACATCTAAGGGAGCTGGCACTTTTGCTCAAGAGAAACCCTTCAGAAAATGGTAGTGGACAGAAAGAGCACTTAGCATGGACACTTACAGAAGCTAGAGTTTGGATGCACTGGTTAGGTAAAGTCGATATCATGGTAAACGAGAATGTTCACTGCACAGTACACAAGAACTTAGCCATCCTTTTCCATGAGGAGTCCTTCAGAGACTGGCGCCTTGGTTCATTTCTAGAAAACCCCAAATTTAGCTCTAGTAAGCCAGAGAAGCACTCATCCAGACTGGAAGAAGCACAGGCTTCCCAGGAGAAATATTAATAACCTCAGATATGCAGATGACACCACCCTTCTGGCACAAGGCTAAAAGGAACTGAAGAGCCTCTTGATGAAAGTGAAAGAGGAGAGTGGGAAAAGTTGGCTTAAAATTCAACATTCAAAAACCTAAGATCATAGCATCCAGTCCCATCACTTCATGGCCAAATAGATGGGGAAACAGTGGAAACAGTGACAGACTTTATTTTCTTGGGCTCCAAAATCACTGCAGATGGTGAATGCAGCCGTGAAATTGAAAGACACTTGTTCCTTGGAAGAAAAGTTATGACCAACCTAGACAGCATATTAAAAAGCAGAGATATTACTTTGCCAACAAAGTCCATTTAGTAAAAGCTTTGGTTTTTCCAGTAGTCATGTATGGATATGAGAGTTGAACTGTAAAGAAAGCTGAGAGCTGAAGAATTGATGCTTTTGAACTGTGGTGTTGGAGAAGACTTTTGAGAGTCCCTTGGACTGCAAGGAGATCCAACCAATGAATCCTAAAAGAAATCAGTCCTGAATATTCATTGGAAAGACTGATGCTGAAACTGAAAACTCCAGTCCTTTGGCCACCTAATGCAAATAACTGACTCACTGGAAAAGACCCTCATGCTGGGAAAGATTGAAGGCAGGAGGAGAAGGGGATGAAAGAAGATGAGATGGATGGCATCACAGACTTGATGAACAGAAGTTTGAGCAAGACCCAGGAGTTGATGATGAACAGGGTAGCCTGGCGTGCTGCATGTTTATTACCCCAAACACTGTTTCGGACACAAACAGTCAGACATGACTGAGCGACTGAACTGAACTGAGAATAACACTGGGTTATATGGTTTATTTGTCACGGAGTATCTGCATTCCATATTGAGTTGCTTACAAAAAGTCTTATCTTCTCCAGAAAAGGCATGTAATAGGTAGATATTTAATTAAAATATTGAAATGGAGAAGAAAAAAAAATTAGTATGCAACAACTCTCTACAGTATTTGACTCAAATTGGGCCAAATGGTAAGAAAATATATTAACTGTTATTTATGACTCAGTAGTTGATCTTATCATGAAAGGAAATCACAGAACTACAGAACAGAAAGGGGTCTTTGTTGTTTTTGTTTTTCAGTTGCTAAATCGTGTCTGTCTCTGCAACCCAATGGACTGAAGCATGCCAGGCTCCTCTGTCCTCCACTATCTCCTGAAGTTTGCTCAGATTCAGGTCCATTGAGTCAGTGATGCCATCCAGCCATCTTATACTGTCACCTGCTTTTCCTCCTGCCCTTGGTATTTCCCAGTGCCAGGGTCTTTTCCAGTGAGTTGGCTCTTTGCATCAGGTGGCCAAAGTATTGGAGCTTCAGCTCCAGCAACAGTCTTTCCAGTGAATAATCAGGGTTGATTTCCTTTAAGATTGACTTGTTGGCTCTCCTTGCAGTCCAAGGGACTCTCAAGAGTCTTCTCTAGTACCACCACTTGAAAACATCAATTTGGAGATCAGTCTTTTTTATGGCCCAATTCTCACATCCATACATGACTACTGGAAAAAAGCTTTGTCTACATGGACCTTTGTCAGCAAAGTGATGCCTCTGCTTTTTAATATGCTGTTTAGGTTTGGCATAGCTTTCCTTTCAAGGAGCAAGTGTTTTTTAATTTCATGGCTGCAGTCATCATTGGCAGTGATTTTGGAGCCCAAGTAAAGAAATTCTGTCACTGCTTCCACTTCTTCCCCTTCTATTTTCCATGATGTGATAGGGCCAGATACCATGATCTTAGTTTTTAAAATGCTGAGTTTCAAGTCAGTTATTTTGCTTTCTTATTTCACCCTCATCAAGAGACTCTTTAGTTCTTCTTGACTTTCTGCCATTAGAATGGTATTATCTGCATATCTGAAATTACTGATATTTCTCCTGGCAATCTTGATCCAAGCTTGTGATTCATCCAGCCTGGCATTTCACATAATGTACTCTGCATGTAAGTTAAATAAGTAGAGTGACAATATACAGCCTTGTTGTACTCCTTTCCTAGCTTGGAATCAGTCCTTTGTTCCATATCTGCTTCTGACTGTTGCTTCTTGACCCGCATACAGGTTTCTCAGGAGATAGGTAAGGTGGTCTATTGTAACCCTCTCATTTTACAGATAAGAAAACCAGGACCCACAGAGGTCAAGGTCTTATGAACTGTGGTTTTGTGTGTCTTCCTTCCTCTGTGATGGTAAGTGTACTAATGAGCAGACCAAATAGCATTGTTTGGCTCACTTACACACTTTTGAAAGAGCCCTGCATCTGGAAGGCCCATCAGATGGGAATTGATCCCCCTGGGGTGGTGGTAACTTGACTAAGAATTTTGCTATGATCAAAGCATCCTTGGAGCCATTAGCTCTGAAGAGCAATACCCTGTTTAAATCTGTGGAAGACTTTTTAACAGTACTCCAAGTTCCCATATCAGATTCTACTCTTCTAAATCTCACCTTGGCTGTGACCTCGGCATTTTCATGTGTAAAATGAAGCCACTGATGCCCACCCTCACAGAATGACGGAGTGGCTCTGAGGTTCCCCTAAATAGCAGAAAGATATAGTCCTGTAAATCTAAGAGGATGACTCAGTGTCCTCATTTATGAGGAGTCTTCACTTTACTTATTGACAAACAAGTTCAGAGCAATTAAGAGAATTCCCTAGGGTTACAAGGAGGGATTAGACATAATCTCTGATGTAATCAGGTCCCTTCAGCCTGGCTTTTTGAACTAAGTGGAATTATATAAAACCTAGATATAAGGGCAAAATCATATACAGCCAATCCCCACTAGAAAAGTCTTAAATTTACAGAACACCTGACTCCATGTTTTCACTTTGATGGACCCCATGGGATTGATTCCAACGAAGTTAGCGCAGATCCATCTCCCACTTTGCTTATGATGAAAAGATTGTTTGGACTTTCTTACCAGGCTCTGGAATATTATTCTGTAAGTCAAAAGTGTTTTACAAATGCTAGGTGACTTCAACACTAAAGTTAAGCTCCATGCTCCATCCCAAGTAGCATCATACCAGGCAAGACTGAAAGTCACCCTAAGCTCTTGTCTCCGCCAAACCTTGGGCGGGTCCCTTCCATGCCATTTATATCCAGTCATCAGACCTGGCAGGCCCTCCTCAACTCAAAGGTATCATTACTATTTGGTTATTTATCAAGGAAAACAAGAAAGGCTGAAGACAAGCATGTCTTCTCATGATAAATCACAATCATTAGCTTATTGTGCCATGTGGCTAATTGATATTATTCTATTCATTGTAAATGGTGGTTTGATCAATGGATGAATGAATGAGAGTTTATAGAAGAACCAACCCTATCTGCTAAGAGAGCTGCCTGAGGTTGAGGGAATCTGTTCAATATTAGATCATCATCCAATGCAGATTTAAGGCCAAGCCAACATGGAGTGGGTCTTTAATATTTACAAATATTCTGTCTCCAAGGTATGGTTTTGATAACCTGCTCCTGCCAGAAAATAAATAGAAGGTCTTTACTCAACATATCTTAACAGGAGCCAAAGTCATGCTATTCCCTCAACCAATCCCTGATTCAATGTAACGTATTTAAATCAAGTGAGACTTTGAAATATACATTATTTCTGTCTATTTTCCATGTTTCTTCTGAGAAATGTTGAAAGAGATAGAATATAAGCTATGATTTGCCAAATTTACTTAATTTACATTTGATCCTGATTAAGATCTTAGGATTAGATGCCAACAGAATGCAAATAGATTCCGTGAAATCAAGACTTTAGGGAACAAAACTTACTGCTCCAAAATGTTTCTCTATAGCTTGAGGATTGGTTTGGACTGACTGTTTTTAAAAAACAAAAGACTCAGAAAGAGCTTTCACCTTCTTTCCTTAACTCCACCCTACCCTTTGTGACATGCTTTTGAGCAACTCCTGTTAACAAGCATAGTCTATGTCCCCACCCCTGGAATCTGGGCTGGCCTCATGATTTATTCTGACCAACAGGAAGTAGTAAAGTGATGGGCTTTGAGCCCAGGCCTCCCCAGGCCTTGCATGTCTTGCTCTTCCAAAAAATTCTTTCCTCATGAAGAAGCCTGGGCTAGCCTTCTAGAGAGTGAGAGACCACATGGAGGAGAAGTCATCTTAGTCAAGATCACTTAAGACCAGTGACCCCTGTATGCGTTAGACCATCCATTCAAGATCAGCAGAGCTGCCTGCTGCTTCTACAGCTGACCCCAAATGCATCAGTGAGCTCAGTCAAGAAGAAGCACCAGCCAAGTGGCCCAGAGCCGTGGAGACAGCAATAGGAGTTTACTGATTTTTAAGACATTGAGTCTGGGTGCTTTGTCATGCAGCAAGTATTATTGACACAGGTAACACAACTGAAGCGTGGAGTGTAAGACAGATTTGTTGTATTAAAAAAGTTCTTGATGGCTACAATTTGGATACTGGAGATTGAACCTGAGAACAGGGTAGGCATTTCACTGCAGAAGAGATGAAATGGTGCAAGATAGCTGAAAGAAGCATCGCGTTTTTCTATGCAGCTGTAAATTATAAAATGGATACCAATGCCAGAAAGTTTGAGGAAGACAGATGTTGGATAAAATCTTCCTGGTAGTTCAAGCTGTACAGAATGGGCAAGGTGCTTTGGAAATGTGAAGGGTTTCTTTTCAGTAGGAGTTCAGTGAATCTCAGCTACAGAGTGACATCTCTACAGAGATGTACTCACTCTGGGATATGTTAATCATTACTGCTAAGATTTGAAGTAGTTTAAAAAAAGTCCAGCCAACACCTGCTTAAACAAATAATACCCAAGATCTCTCAGTCTTTATTTCTCTTTCTCCCTCTTTATTTCGGAGTCTCTCTATCTCTCTCTTCTGTGTTGGCTGATTTTCAGACGAGCCTTCTTAATGTATAGTGGCCCTAGGCTCTTAAACACAACAATTTTCTGAAATATGTTTCTTGCAAAAAGTCCTGGAATTGCAATCACATTGTCTTGAATTGGGTCACACAGCCATCCCTAAAAAAAAAAAAAAAATCCCACTCCAGTGGTGGGGCTAGCTTGCCTCCAGAAAAGATCAAGTAGGGAAAAATCAGTAATTCAGCCTCATTCAAATTATATGGGATGAGAGTGGGGTGAGATGCTCCCCTAGAGTAAATGTGAGTGCCATCAGCGAAAAACAAAAGTGTATCCTCCACAAACAAAAAAGAACATGCCCTGCACTGGATGTGTTTAGACTGAAGGGTTTTATGATGCTCTCTAACATGCACTCTAGCTCTTCTTCACAGAGAGAGTGAAATCAGCCTGAAGGATGTGGACTCACAGATTCAGGGAAGCCAGCCTTCTTGAGACAATTAGGTTCAACACAGCTCAACTCGACAAGTCCTCACTGAGTGCTTAAGCTTGTGGAGGTGCTGGGTGAGGCATTTTGGGTGCCCCAGCACATACGCCCTGAATGGTACTTCCCCTCCTTCCAGGCCACTACCTGAAGATGCTGGAATAGGTGTGTGAACCTCCTGGTTTCCTCCTGCATCCTAGCTTCCTCCTTGTCATTTCTTGTTTGATTCTGATCTCAAGTGCAGCTGACGGAGTGGATCATATTCTTCATTTCCTGGTGTGTGATCATCATTGTCCCACATCTTTACTATTGAATTTGTTTATTCTCTTGCCTACTCTCTATCCTCATTCCCTTCATTCCCAAAGCAACATGACTATATTTAATAAGTAGCTTTCAGTTTATATGTGTTTTTGGAAAAAGTATTTTTATCTATTGCATTTAAATTTCCTTCATGTGTATACATTATATTTATATGTAATACATGTGTGTATTACATTATATACCACATATATACATTACTATACTGCCCTTCCCTGTTTCTAGATTTTCAACTCACCCAGGTTTATCTGTTTATATCGAATTTGGTAATTTCCCACTGCTACAGGTAAACTTTTTCATCCCATAATTTTTTCAGGAGCCCGAAATGTTAATATCCTTTAAAGCAGTGACTCACTGTTGTATAAAAATGACTGACACCCAGTCCTGAACAAGTCTTTGCAGGAGACTGCTCTGCACACCCAGAATGGAACATAGAGTGAGGGAAAAGGCAGATGTGAGGCCATCAACTCCCCCTCATCACTATCCTCCACAGGGTGGGTCCTCTGAGATTCTAAGAAGAGCTGGCTTATCTGCTGACCTTGACAGTGAGCAACAGACCACCTGTTTTTTTCAGAGATGGGGAAACAAACCACAGATCATCTAGACTGGGAGTCAGAGCTCCAGATCCCAAACCAGCAGCACATATCAGGGCAAGTCCACTTAAATGGAACGGAAGTGGTCCTGCCAAAGTCTTCCAAAGGTTTTTATCTTTCACCCCTTCCTGAATCTCATCAATATGTGTAAGATCTCCCTCTGAATGACAGGAATGAAGAGAAAACACACACACACTTGAAAAAGAATATTGCTTCCAAGGTCTGCCTCCTAAGCCAAAAACAAACAAAAAAATTTTAATGTCCCAATAAGTAGGAGTCATTAAAATACTTATGTAGGAGAGCCAGCCGTGCACCAAGTCTTCACAAAGAAGTCCGTGGCACCTCTGGTTAGAAATAATTAAGAGGAAGTCATCATAATTTTTTTCTACAGAGTTGG
Organism: Madoqua kirkii; assembly: GCA_006408675.1. Classification (NCBI taxonomy): domain Eukaryota; kingdom Metazoa; phylum Chordata; class Mammalia; order Artiodactyla; family Bovidae; genus Madoqua; species Madoqua kirkii. The sequence continues at coordinate 52,306 of SJYC01040573.1, forward strand.
TCTCCATTGAAACCTGGTTTTGAGGGAGATCAGGTTACCTTGTTACAATGGTCTTTTAAATCTTGAAATATATTTTATGGAAAGTATGCACTTACACATACATGGGAACATACTCTATTGCTAGATTGGACTTTCTGTAGGCTTATTTATTAGGTTATACACAATGCTGGATTGAATTTCTGACTCTAATTCTCCATCCATGCCTGTACTCACATCCTTTCTGTGGCCTCATCTTAGAAAGTGACTCCCTCCCTCCCCTTGATTTGGGGCAGAGTGATCATGTGACTTGTGTTGGCCAATGGAATGCGGGTGGAGATAACAATTCTGAATCCAGGTTGTAAAGAGCTGTGCTCAATTTCCAGCACTTCTGCCATCCCATAAGGAACTTTCCCAGGGCAATCCTCTGACCTCCAGAAGAACACATAGAGCAGCCCAGCGCTGAGTGAGGGGCTAAGTGAAGCCAGACCTTTAGTTCCAGGAAGGGCTGCAACTGAACCCAGCAAAGGTCCACAGGCCCCCAGCCAACCCACAGATGCTGGTTAGAATAAATGAATAAGTGACTGAAATGTCACGAATTCATGCTTGCAACTTCATCATCAGTGCTTGAAGTGTCATGGTCTGTTTTCTGCCAGGTTAAAAAAACTCATCTGAATATAGTTATCACCAGTTTCCATTAATGCTTTAGTCAGGAATCCCCCTATTTCCATGTATTTTATTTTTTAATATTTATTTTCATATAGTTACTTATTTGGCTGCCAGGTCTTAGGTATGACCAGTGGTGTCTTTGATCTTGGTTGCAGCAGGTGGGATCTAGTTCCCCAGCCAGGAAAGGAACCTTGTTCCCTGCACTGGGAGCTCAGAGTCTTAGTCACTGAACCACCAAGGAAGTCCCCATTTATTTTTAAGTAAGTTAAGACCAACCTAGACAGCATACTAAAAAGCAGAAATATTACTTTGCCAACAAAGGTCCGTCTAGTCAAGGCTATGGTTTTTCCAGTAGTCATGCATGGATGTGAGAGTTGGACTATAAAGAAAGCTGAGTGCAGAAGAATTGATGCTTTTGAACTGTGGTGTTGGAGAAGACTCTTGAGAGTCCCTTGGACTGCAAGGAGATCCAAACAGTCCATCTTAAAGGAAATCAGTCCTCGGATTTCTTTGGAAGGACTGATGCTGAAGCTGAAACTCCAATACTTTGGCCACCTGATGCAAAGAGCTGACTCACTGGAAAAGACCTTGATGCTGGGAAAGATTGAGGGCAGCAAGAGAAGAGGATGACCAAGGATAAGATGATTAGATGGCATCCCCAACTCAATGGACAGGGTTTTCAGTGGACTCCGGGAGTTGGTGATAGACAGGGAGGCCTGGCACTCTGTGGTTCATGGGGTCACAAAGAGTTGGACACAACTGAGCGACTGAACTGAACTGATCCCAGAGTGTGGCAGAACTGCTCTCAAGAGATTCTGCAAGACAGATCACCTTCCAAAACATTTTTTCTTTAGTTTTTTGACTACATTAGTGTAGTACAACAGTATGACTACAATTTTGAATTTTGCTGTTATCAGTAGGAAACAAAACCATTTTGCATTGTTTCTTTTAAACATTATTTATTGCAGATATGGAAAGAAATGAAGAATAATGGACCCAATGACTGCCAACTTGTTTTGTAGATGTTATTATTCCTCATGGAGGAGAGGGTGAAGGATGATACAACAACTGTTCAGGCTTTGGGTCACGGAAGTACCCATAAATCCTCATAAAGGCCATCTCTGGTAGGAAAGTGTTCTTCCTGTGCTGAAGTCTGTCTGATAGCATTTCCCTGTCCTACTGTCAATTGTTAGGACTTCTCTACATCCCTTAGAACATTTGTTGTTGTTGTCTTTCAGTCACTAAATCACGTCCAACTCTTTGCAACCCCATGGACTGCAGCACACCAGGCTCCTCTGTCTTCCACTATCTCCCAGAATTTCCTCAGATTTATGTCCATTGAGTAGGTGATGCTGGTTAACCATCCAGTCCTCTGCCATCCCCTTTTCCTTTTGCCATCAATCTTTCCCAGCATCAGGGTCTTTCCCAATGAGTCAGCTCTTCACACCAGGTAGCCAAAATATTCAAGCTTCAGCTTCAGCATCAGTCCTTCCAATGAACGTTCAGGGTTGATTTTCTTCAGTATTGACTGGTTTGAGTCAAACCAGTCCAGAGAACTCTCAAGAGCCTTCTCCAGCACCACTGAGCTCTGGAGAATAAGCACCTGCTCTATGGCAGGGACTCTTGTAAACGTTGGGTATGTATGCACAGCTGAGATGAACACAGATATGTGTTTTTGTTCTTAAGAAGCTTCATTTTACTCATGGGACGTGAACTATAAAGAACTAAAATTCAGTACAATAGTTTCAGAGAGAGCTAAGTGTAATAAAGCAAAGAGAATAGGGTAATGGAGTAGAGAGTTACTTGGATAAACTACGAGGTGGTCAGGGAAGGCCTTTTGAAAGAAGACTGACCTGACATATCCAAAGGGATAAAGTATAGGAAGAACTGGAGGGAGGGTGTCCAGGCAGCAGAAGAGCCAGCACGAGACTCTGAAATCAGAAACACAGTTAGAGATCTTGAGGACTGAAATGGTCAATGTATAATGAGCATAGCAAACAAAGGGAAGAGAAAATAAGATGAGACCAAGTATTTCGGAACTTCCCTGGAGGTCCAGTGGTTAAGACTCCACACTGCCACTGCAAGGTGCGTGGGTTTGATCCATGATCAGCGAACTGAAATTCCACACACCATTAAGTGTGGCCAAAATAAAATAAAATGAAAAACTCAGCTAAGGACCATACAGTAAGGTCATCAATGCAGGAGTAAAAATGTGTGCTGTATTCTAATGTCGATGGGTAGCATTGGTAGTTTTCAATTAGGGAAGTGATGCAATCTGATTTGGACATGACCTGAATTTTAGAAACCATCACTCTAGTGGCCACATGAACAATGAATGGTAGGAAAGTAATACTGGAAATAGGGAGATCAAATAGAAAATTATTTCAGGTTTCCTGGGATAGAGGGTGACATCCAAGAGAGTATGAAGTGGTCAGGTCAGACTTTTGGAGGCAGAGGCAACAGGATGTATATAGATAGGAAGTAGGTAGAGAAGCAGACAGAGAAATCTAACAATACCCCTGAGTTTGTGGCCTGAGATATTGAATAGATCATTTTGTTGTAACTGATAAGAGAAATACGGAGTAGAGCAGGTCCAGTGGGGAAATCAGAGTCTGTCTATCTGTATGTTATTTTTGAGATGCTAGTTGGACATTCACAACTTAACTATGACAATTATGGGGAAAACTGGACTCAGGAGATTAATATGGGAAAATAAATCATTTGCAATTCTAGTACTAAGAGCTTCTCTCAGAGATGTAATTACACTTTTAATCATCTCTTCTAAATTCTGTCAGACAAATTATTTGCCACAATCCAGGTATTTATATAATAAGACTCTGAAAAGTATCTCATGATATGTAAGTACAGAATGCAACATGGCCATAGACTATTCATTTTTAAGACAGGTACTATTGAATTTGCTCTAGAATACTAGTTTGGTGACTTAAACATTTTTCATCCATGAAATTCTATCAGACAAATTATTTGCCACAATCCAGGTATTTATATAATAAGACTCTGAAAAGTATCTCATGATATGTAAGTACAGAATGCAACATGGCCATAGACTATTCATTTTTAAGACAGGTACTATTGAATTTGCTCTAGAATACTAGTTTGGTGACTTAAACATTTTTCATCCATGAGGTAAATGATGGAGCAAGCATGGAGAAATAGCAGTTAAAGATGTGATCCCTAAATACACAATCACCTCTTCCCACTGTCCTCCCATATAGAGCACAAATTTCAACCCAAGATTTCCACTTTCATAGTGAATTACTTCCAGTGACTTTATTTGAATAAAGCCATATGAATTTTGAATCAAATCACATGAATTTTAAATAACTTGGCATCCCCTGTCCCCAGACTCATGCTTTTGCCTGGAATGCTTTCTTTTACATCTCAGCGTGTGCTGTACTTGGCTTAAGTAGACTCTATTTATACTTCTCTCTCTCTCTCTCTCTCTCTCTCTCTCTCTCTCTCTTTTCATTTTTACTTTTTTGGTATTTTCAGTTAATTTTGTATCTTGAGCTAAGACGTCTCTGCAGATTCTAAGAACTGAAATAACCCTGAGTTCAGAAGTCTCATGTCAGTCTGAAGATGAAGAGTTAATTAAAGCAAATCTATCATTAGTTTGAAAAGCTGTGACAAACAGATCTGTCATTTTTTCCAATACAGATGTCCCAGGGATAAGCTTCCATGTCACATGTTTTATGGTATAAAGACAAAATCACACTAAAATTCCTAAGATGATGATGGAATCAGAAACACCATAATCCCTGAGCAGTATGAGAGGCATGTCCTAAAACCATCTGTTATTTAAAAATATCTTGATGAGACCATGGATTTCATTTGTGTCCACATCACGTTGAACAGAGATCTTATTACTCTCCAAACAAAGTGATCAAGTAACATATACTTGGCTGACAAACAGTAAGAAGTGACCAAGGGATTAATATACAGCAGAAATGGCTAAAAGATCATCCCCCCAAAAACATGCTATCCTTTTCTTAATGTAAGTGGTACTAGGAAGTGGCTGTATAGCCTGAGACTACATTTCCCAACTTCCCTTGGAATTAGGGAAGAATCATGTGATGGTGTTCTAGGTAATGGGATGTTAATACAAATGAAGTTCATCCTTACAGGACTGAAGAGTAAAACAAAATTGCATTTGTGCTTTTCCATTATCTTCTTCCCTTTTGACTAGCTGAAATGGGAATAATTCACAGAAATGGGAAAATCTGGGAATTCAGATGTTGAAGATGGCAGAGCATCCATTAGCCTCGATCCTTGAATTTCCACAAAGATGAAAGTCACCTGAGGTACTGTTTACCTGCCCAGTACTCCTGTCTGGCAAGAAAAAAGAATCTGTAATAATAAAACTTTATGTTACTTATTAACATCTAATTAGTACATAATGGCAATTGTGGAAGTCACTGAAAATGAAGATCATTGCTAATATCTCCAAAATTAATCAGAATTTTTTTCTAATTTTTTTCTTTTCACTTTTAATAGCGTTACACGTTTGAGAATATCCAGTGCTTGAAAAAGTGCTGTGCAAGATAATGGCTATTTTCCACAGGATTGCATGAACTCCGATATTACCAAATCACTTGGCAGCTGCAAAAACTATTGGCTATTGGTAGTTGACAACTCTTCCTCTGCCTAATCAGCATCAATAACTCCTTTCTTAAAGATAACATCTTGGGACTTCCCTGATAGTCCAGTGGTTAAGAATCTGCCTGCTGATGCAGGGCACACAGGTTCGATTCCTGGTCCAGGAAGATCCTGCATGCCATGGAGTGACTAAGCCTGTGTGCCACAGCTGCTGAGCCGGCACTCAGGCGCCGTGTGCCAAGCCACTGGACCTGTGTGCTGCAACGACTGAAGCCCACACACCTGGAGCCCAGGCTCTGCAACAAGAGATGCCAAGGCAACGAGAATCTCAGGCGCTGCGGTGAAGAATAGCCCCTGCTCGCCGAGACGAGAGAAAGCCCACGCACAGCAATGAAGAGCAAGCCCAGCCAGAGATGAATAAAGAATAACACTCTGATTCCCTCTGGGTTGCTACAGTTCTCCTCCTCACACAGTCTTAGTGGGAATGCTAATCACGACTCCATTCCTTCTTGGTCAAGGGCTGACTAGACTCTTTGTACCTGGCCTCTCAAATAGAATGTCAAACAGAGTGTAAGAGGTACTAAAAATGGTCATTACCAGATCATTTGGACATCTGACCTCTGAAAATCATTATTTCCTGCTTTCTAGATCCCCAGAGTTAGCCTCAGTAGTCCCTGAGTCTTTTCTAGTGTTTCCTTCCATTATTTAAACTTCTGAATTTCCTTTTAATACATTGCTTTTATTCATATTTTATGTTATTATTATATATTTGTTATTTATTGCTGCAAAACAAATTATCCATATATATATATATATATAAAATCTCACACAGTTTCTGTGGATGAGGGATTCAGGAGCAGCTTAGTTGGGTGCCTCTGACTCAGGGTCTCTCTCCTGAGGTTGCAGTTACAGGTTGGCCACACCAGCAATTAACTGAGTGCTTGACCAGAGAAGGTGTCTACTCCCCAAGGAGCTCACTCAAACAGTTGACAAGTTGGTGCTGGCTGTTGGCAGGAGGTCTCAGTTCTGTTCCTCCTGGCTCTCCTGAATGTCCTTATGGCATGATAGCATCCTTTTCCCAGAGGAAGTATCCAAGACACCAAGATAGAGCTGAAATGCCTTTTGGTAACCTAACCTCAGGAGTTATCTGAGACCTAACCTCACATTATCATTTATGTCATATTCTATTAGTTATGTGGGCTTCCCAGGTGGTGCAGTGTTAAAGAATCTGCCTACCAGGGCAGAACACCCAGGAAACACAGGTTCAGTCCCTGGGTGGGGAAGATCTCCTAGAGTAGGAAATGGCAACCCATTCCAGTAGTGATGCCTGGAAATTTTCATGGACAGAAAAGCCTAGAGGGCTACAGTCCTGAGGCTGCAAAGAGTCAAGACACAACTGAACGGCTGAGCACACACGCTCATGCACGCACACATGCACACACACACACACACACACACACACACACACACACTGGTTACTTAATGTCAGCTTTGATTCGCTGTGGGAAAGCTGTCTACAATGCTGTGAATATCAGGAGCCAAAGATGGCTAGCAGACATCTCAGAGCCTGCCAACCACATGGGTGAATTTCTGTTTCCTGCAACCACGAAATCATAGTTGATATGCCTTAATAAGTGGAAAAAGTGCAGGCTGTTTCCATTTGTCCTTAAGAACAAGTCTAAGATGTAGAAGAATTTAATTTCTGAGAGAAAAGTTCCAAAGAATTCAACAGTACTTGTTGGACTATATATATATAGTCCTAATATATATATTAGGTTCTATATTCCCAACTTACATTCAGCTTTGATTATGATGATTATAAAAGTTTCTATTGTGATGATATCCCCAAATCCAGGGAACCTTTAATAACAGCACTCTACAAACTTCAACAATGCACAGACTAGCTCCAGAACCACATTCTTTAATCCATGGTGTGTGTCCAGAGTAATTTCCTAATCTGTCACATTTCCAAAAGATTATCTTCTTAGATGAGTATTTGCAGTAATCCTTTGAGAGATATCAACATACCAGTGTAAGTTGTTTTTCTTCTGTTAGTCATAGTAGAAGATTAAAGTTATTCCATTGAGCAAATCAGAATCAAAGAGAACTGGGTCTTATAATCCAACTTCCTTGTTTTACAGATGAAGAAACCGATGCCCATAAAGATTATGTAAGGTTCCTGCAGCCACATATTCAGTGCAAGAGCCAGAAGTTGAATGCAGGTTTCCGAATCCAAGAACCAGAATTTGAAGCCATACCAGCATTTTCCTATTGTATAAATTTAAGCTGTGTTGCTTGACTAGTATCTTAGAAGTCAGTCTAATCACTCCATTTGATATTTGATTGACAAATAAGAGCATGTTATAACTTCCTTCTGAACTTTGTCAGAAGTAATAATAATTAATATGTGAAAAAAATTTAAAAAACTGTAATACTTAATCCTTCTTTACACAGGAAATGAGATCTGATGAGCCAGTTTTTTTTAATTTTTCAATTAAAAGCAAGGAATAATTAGATGTTTTAAAGATGATTTATAAGGTGTACACACTAACTGTACAATTCCCTGAGTGAATTACAAAACTAATAGACTTCTAACTGGCATGTCACCTTCATCTCATCCAGAAGCGCTCAGTAGTTTTCAGCTTCTACAAGTTATGTACTTGAAGAATGTGTGAAGGTGAGCTGGGGCACTCTGGTTTGGAGTCGGGGAGAAATCTCAAGAGGCAAATTGCCAAGAGAATGAGACAGAGAAAAAAGTTTTATTTCTTCCTACTGAGTTGAGTAAATGGTCTTGATGTTTGGCATTTCCTCTCGGGGTTCCTGGATAAGCCAAGTTCTGACTACTTTCCCTAAGAACTCTTGAAACAGTCATAATTAGGAGTACAGGTTAGAGTCTTTGCCACATCCCTCATCATTGAAAGTCTAGATCTTGGGATTTCAAGTCCAGCTTGAGTTGAAGGCAAATGAGAGCAGGCTTTCTCACTTCAGAACATTTGAAAGCCGTATAATTGTTTGATGTTTTGGCGTGGTGCGCTCTCTGTGCCTTGTAAGAGGCTCAGCAGCATCCCTGGCTTCTAATAAGTACATGCCAGGGCACTCCTCCTCCAATTATGGGACGCACCAATGTCTCCAGACACTAACGAAGTCCTCAGAGAGACAAAGCCCAGCAAGACTGAGAATTACTGACGTAAGGGACTGTTCTGTGTCATAGGGAATCTGGACAAAAATAAAACACAGATTTATGTTTCTGTATATTGTCACCATGCTTACATAACACATGCAGAGTACATCACGTGGTATGCCATGCTGGATGAATCACAAGCTGGAATTAAGATCACCAGGAGAAATATCAATAACCTCAGATATGCAGATGACACCATCCAAATGGCAGAGAGCAAAGAGGAACTGAAGAGCTTCTTGATGAAAGTGAAAGAGGAGGGAAGAGCTGGCTTAAAACTCAGTATTCAAAAATGAAGATAATGCATCCAGGCCCAAACATGCAGAGTACATCACGTGGTATGCCATGCTGGATGAATCACAAGCTGGAATTAAGATCACCAGGAGAAATATCAATAACCTCAGATATGCAGATGACACCATCCAAATGGCAGAGAGCAAAGAGGAACTGAAGAGCTTCTTGATGAAAGTGAAAGAGGAGGGAAGAGCTGGCTTAAAACTCAATATTCAAAAATGAAGATAATGGCATCCAGGCCCATCAGTTCAGTTCAGTCACTCAGTCATGTCCAACTCTTTGTGACCTCATGAACCACAGCATGCCAAGCCTCCCTGTTCATCACCAACTCCCAGAGTCCACCCAAACCCATGTCCATTGAGTCAGTGATGCCATCTGGTCCCATCACTTCATGGCACATAGATGGGGAAACCGTGACAGACTTTATTTTCTTGGGCTCCAAAATCACTGAAGATGGTGACTGCAGCCCTGAAATTAAAAGACAGTTGCTCCTTGAAAGAAAAGCTATGATAAACCTAGACAGTGTATTAAAAAGCAGAGACATTATTTGGCCAACAAAGATCTGTATAGTCAAAGTTATGGTTTTTACAGTAGTTATGTATCAATGTGAGAGTTGGACCATAAAGAAGGCTGACACCAAAGAATTGATGCTTTTGAAGAGTATTGTTGGAGAAGACTCTTGAGAGTCCCTTGGACTGCAACGATATCAAACCAGTCAATCCTAAAGGAAATCAATCCTGAATATACACTGGAGGAAGTGATGCCGAGGCTGAAGCTCCCATAATTTGGACGCTTGATGGGAAGAGCCAATTCATTGGAAAAGACGTTGATAATGGGAAAGTTTGAAGGCAGGAGGAGAAGGGGACCGCAGAGGATGAGATGGTTGGATGACATTGACTAAATGGAAGAGTTTGAGCAAGCTCTGGAGGTGGTGATGGACAGGGAAGCCTGGTGTGCTGCAGTCCATAGGGTCACAAATAGACAGGCTGAGTGACTGAACACCAACAACAAAGTGTTTATGGATGCAGAGAGCATTTCAGGGGCTCCTAATTCCTTTTCATCAAACATTGGTACCTGTCATGTCCCAGGCCCCATGCTAGTCACAATGCCCAAAAGTCAGTAACCTTGCAGAAGTTTCACCTTGTTAATGGTTGTGCTGTCTGTCTGTAATGTCAGGCTATGGTTGGATTAGTTTGATGTATTTATCCCTAGAATTATTCAGAGATGTTCAAATGCTGGAAACTTAGGTAAGTCAAAATGATGACAATCAAGAACTTAATTTAGTGATACCACCACCACCAGCAGAAGATGGCACTCAAATTTGCAAACAAAAGAGAACCACCTGCATCCTAAATTAGTGCTGATTCTCTCCTTGACTTCTAGAGTGGTTTGTGAAAAGTAAGTGAAGTTTCTCTAAAGCTGGAGTGAAATTTTTGTTCTGATAAATGATGGTGTTTGCCTTGCCAACCCAAGAACATAGCTCAATGGGTGGAGATGGGGACACATGAAGTTCCATCAGAAGAGCTACAGAGAGATCAAAAAAAAATAAATGAAAACAGGAATGGGACTGTTCCAATCCTAGATCTGTTTGATCCTGAAATCACAAACTTGCTAACAAATGATTTGATGGCATTTCTAAAAGGCTCATCTTCCAGAGAGCCCCATGGTAATTTGAAGGCAGACTTCCCATTAAGACCTTATGATGTCAATTTATGAAAATTGAATTGGAGTCATCAATCACTCGTAAATTTTAACTAAAACGATATACTCCTATTTTAAATATTTATGGTCTCGACCCCCTGGGCTTCAAAACTTCAGAAGTGAATTTTTGGAGCCATTCAGAAACTTGAAAAAGCAAAAGCATGCACTTAAAACCTCTTTTTAAACCACTGACTCACCCTCTAGCTAGAGCAAAGAAATCCCAACAAATCAAATTGAAACTCAGCAAGAAAAATGTACTTAAGGAGCATTACAAAGGAGCAGGGAAATTAACATGAAAACAGCATCGAAGAAAAAGCAAAGCCAGATCAGATTCTTCTGCATGAAGCAAGGAAATTGAGGTGCTACATACACACCCCAAACTTAGGATGAACTGTGTAAATGGGGAAGGTGATCTAGTACAAAGAGCGTGGACTTTGGAGTCAGAGTAGTGTCCAAATTTCAGTTATGCCATTAATTAGCTTTGAGACCTTGGGCAAATTACTCAGTCCTTTAAGTCTTGGTTCTCCTAATTGTAAACTGAAGTCCTAAGTCACCTTTTAAGGGTGTTTTAAGAATTAAAAGTGATTATACATCTAGTGTCTTTTCTATTATCTATACTTCTTACATCATAGCAACGAATTTAATTTTCATTTCATTCAATTTAGTTCAGTTCAGTTGCTTGGGCATGTCCTACTCTTTGCAACCCCAAGGACTGCAGCACACCAGGCTTCCCTGTCCATCATCAACTCCTGGAGTTTACTCAAACTCATGTCCATTGAGTCGGTGATGCCATCCAACCATCTCACCCTCTGTCATCCTCTTCTCCTCCTGTCCTCAATCTTTCCCAGCATCAGAGCCTTTTCATATGAGTCAGTTCTTCACATCAGTTGGCCAAAGTATTGGAGTTTCAGCTTCAGCATCAGTCCTTTCAATGAATATTCAGGACTGATTTTGTTTAGGATGGACTGGTTGGATCTCCTTGCTGTCCAAGGGACTCTCAAGAGTCTTCTCCAACACCACAGTTCAGAAGCATCAATTCTTCAGCACTCAGCTTACTTTTAGTCCAACTCCCACATCCATACATGACTACTGGAAAAATCAAAGCTTTGACTAGGTAGACCTTTGTTGACAAAGTAATGTCTCTGCTTTTTAATAAATATGCTGTCTAGGTTGGTCATAACTTTTCTTCCAAGAAGCAACAGTCTTTTAATTTCATGGCTACAGTCCAAAAATATAAAGTCTGTCACTATTTCCGGTCATTGTTTCCCCATCTATTTCCCATGAAGTGGTAGGACCAGTTGCCATGATCTTAGTTTTCTGAATGTTGAGCTTTAAACCAGTTTTTTCACTCTCTTCTTTCACTTTCATCAAGAGGATCCTTAGTTCTTCCCTTTCTGCCATAGGGTGGTGTCATCTGCATATCTGAAGTTATTGATATTTTTCCCAGCAATCGTGATTCCAGTTTATGCTTCATGCAGCCCAGCGTTTCTCATGATATACTCTGCATATAAGTTACAGAAACAGAGTGACAATATACATCCTTGACACGCTCCTTTCCTGATTTGGAACCAGTCTGTTGTTCCATGTCCAGTTCTAGCTGTTGCTTCTTGACCTGTATATAGATTTCTCAAGAGGCAGGTCAGGTGGTCTGGTATTCCCATCTTTGTAAGAATTTTCCACAGTTTATTGTGATCCAACAGTCAACGGCTTTGGCATAGTCAATAAAAAAGTAGATGTTTTTCTGGAACGTTCTCATTTTTTCAAGGATCCAAGGGATGTTGACAATTTGATCTCTGGTTCCTCTGCCTTTTTAAATCCAGCTTGAACATCTGGAAATTCATAGTTCACGTACTCTTAAAGCCTAGCTTGGAGGATTTTGAGCATTTCTTTGCTAGCTTGTGAGATGAATGCAATAGTACGATAGTTTGAGCATTCTTTGGCATTGCCTTTCTTTGAGATTGAAATGAAAACTGACTTTTTCCAGTCCTGTGGCCACTGCTGAGTTTTCCAAATTTGCTGGCATATTGAGTGCAACACTTTCACAGCATCATCTTTTAAGATTTGAAGTAGCTCAACTGAAATTCCATCACCTCCACTAGCTTTGTTTGTAGTGATGCTTCCTAAGCCACACTTAACTTCACATTCTAGGATGTCTGGCTTGAGGTGAATGATCACACCATCATGATTACCTGGGTCATAAAGATCTTTTTGTATAGTTCTTCTGTGTATTATTGCCACCTCTTCTTAATAGTTCCTGCTTCTGTTAGGTCCATACCATTTCTGTCCTTTATTGTGCCCATCCCATATGAATCAACTATGGTGATAAAATGTATTAGGAATGGAACCTAAACATATAAATACATTGGCTTAATATATGTTATGTATGTATATTTATATTTTTCAGGCTGTGAGTACAGCTTTGTCAAACAACAATGTTACATAATATCAAGAATAGGAACACTGGAATGAGACAATTTCCATTTGAATTTTTAATTTACCAATAACTTTGTGATCTTGGTTATATCCTAGACCTGTACCTCAATTTCCTCACAGGTAAAATGGGAAATTACATCTTCTACATTTATAGAATGTGGTGTGGGCCCTGAAAGACAATTAAAATAAATTGATTAGTAATAACTTTTAATGGAGAATAATAGGTAAAATTACTGAATCATTATTCTGTACACCTGAAACTAATAAAACATTGTAAGCCAACTATACTTCAATGAAAAAATGCATTTATAAGTGAGAGAAAAAGTATTGGCATGGGAAGACTCTGAGAGTCCCTTGGACTGAAGAAGATCCAACTAGTCCATTCTAAAAGAGATCAGTCCTGGATATTCTTTGGAAGGAATGATGCTAAAGCTGAAACTCCAATTCTTTGGCCACCTCATGCAAAGAGCTGACTCATTGAAAAAGACTCTGATGCTGGGAGGGATTGGGGGCAGGAGAAGAAGGGGATGACAGAGGATGAGATGGCTGGATGGCATCACCGACTCGATGGACATGAGTTTGAGTGAACTCCGGGAGTTAGTGACAGACAGGGAGGCCTGGCGTGCTGCGATTCATGGGGTCACAGAGTCGGACACGGCTGAGCGACTGAACTAACTGAAGAGGCTCTCAGCAAGCAAATATTATAATAGAAACAGTGATGCTTATAAGTCATACTTACAGGTATATGCATAACATTTTAGTATCTACGAATGTATACATGTATAGTCTATTTGTAGATATCCTTCTAGAATCTGTTTCCAATTTCTTAAAAGGCTCTACTGATTGAGATAAAATTGGATATGTTCTTTCCTTCATGTCTGTTAACAAAGCCAAAACGTGTTTTGCTTCTGCATTCTTCCAATCTTATCTTTGACAAAAGCTGAGAAATTGAGCCCAAACATCGCTTTAAATTTTCTAGTATTTGTTTATTTGTTGTTATTCTGGGTCTTCATTGCTGGGCGGGCTCTTTTCTAGTGGTGGAGAACAGAGGCTACTCTCTCGTTTCGGTGCAAGGGCTTCATTGCGGAGGCGTCTCTTGCTGTGAATCTCTCGCTCCAGGGGAGGGTGAGCGAGGTCTCCAGTGGCCGTGGCACCCAAGCTCCAGAGCCCAGGCTCAGCGGTTGCGGTGCGCGGCCTTAGCTGCTTTGCGGCTGGTGGGATCCTCCCAGACCAGGGATCGGATCTCCGTCTCCTGCATTGGTAGGCGGATTCTTTACCACTGAGCCATCAGGGAAGCCCCCCAAGGTATTTAACTTTCTGTGGTTGCTCTTCTCCGGCATTAGCCCTTTAATGCACTGTTTCTGTCACTGGATGCTGTTTTGTGCTACTGTTAGCAGTGAGAATATAGAGTAATTAACACCTGCTGTTCTGTTAAAGAGTCTCATCTTTCAAACACATCTAGAAATGATTTCTGTCTTTTGACTAGTACACAGAAGAGCTCCCATTACCTGTGCAGCCCTTCCCCACGAAACACACCCTAAAACTTCATCCAGAAACAAGAAAGGCAAGGTGAAAGGCAGCTACTGCAAATGTTCTGAGGGAAGTGAAGGAAAGTGAGCCCCTCAGTCGTGTCTGACTCTTTGCGACCCCATGGACTGTACAGTCCTTGGGATTCTCTAGGCCAGAATACTGGTGTGTGTAGCCTGTCCCTTCTCCAGGAGATCTTCCCAACCCAGGGATCGAACCCAGGTCTCCGGCTAAGTCAACCAAAGCAAGTGACAGAGAAGGACAATGTAATTGGACAACTGTCTGAGATGGGGTGGAGGGAGTTCAAGAGGGTTTACATCATCCAGGACTCGAAAGAAATATGCTATGATAAGGGATGAAATGGAGGGCAATATGTACCAGACCAGGCACTGGGTTTCATATGCTTACTCTCATTTAATCTCTAATCCTTGCTGTGAGATAGGGAGTGTGTGTGCTGGTGTGCTCAGGCATTCAGTCATGTCTGACTCTTTGTGACCCATGGTCTGTGACCCGCCAGGCTCCTCTGTCCACAGGACGTTTTAGCAAGTTTACCAGGGTGGGTTGTCATTTTCCCTGCCAGGGGGTCCTCCTGACCAAGGGATAGAACCTCTGCCTTCCTTATCTTCTGCTTTGGCAGGCAGATTCTTTACCATGGAGTCATCTGGGAACCCTAGGAATTATTGCTATGACCGATTTATAGCTAAGGAAGCTAAATCCTGAAAAACTGAACAATGTAGCCAAAGTCACAGAGCTGATCTACTGCAGAATCAGGACTGAAATCCACACCTCTCTGCTAAGAGTAAATTCTGGCTATTCAATTTTTTTTTCTTTTTTTTAATTTAATACTTTATTCCGTTTCACAATCTTGCATTGGTTTTGCCATACACTGACATGAATCAGCCACAGATGTACATGATCTCCCAAAGCCGAAGCCCCCACCACCTCCCACCCCACACCATCTTCCCGGATCATCCCGTACACCAGCCCCAAGCATCCTGTATCCTGCATTGAACATAGACTAGTGCTTCATTTCTTATATAATTGTATACATGTTTCAGTGCCAATCTCCCCAATCATCCCACCCTCTCCCTCTCCCTCAGAAGCCAAAAGTCCGTTCTATACCTCTGTGTCTCTTATGTTGTCTCACTTACAGGGCCATCATACTCTCTTTCTAAATTCCATATATATGTGTCAGTATACTGTAATGGTTTTTTTCTTTCTGGCTAACTTCACTCTGTATAATTGGCTCCAGTTTCATCCATCTCATTAGAACTGAGTCAAATTTATTCTTTTTAAGGGCTGAGTAATACTCCATCGTGTATATGTACCACAGCTTCCTCATCCATTCATCTGCTGATGGACATCTAGGTTGTTTCCATGTCCTGGCAATTATAAACAATGCTGCAATGAACATTGGGGTACATGTGTCTCTTTCAATTC
>SJYC01040576.1:0-11869 GCA_006408675.1 Madoqua kirkii
GAACCAAGAGGATACACACACACACACATATGTATGCAGACAAGGGATACAAAGAGAAAGAGAGATTTACTGAAGAAATTGGCTCACTCATTGCAGAAACTCAGCAAGTCCAAAATCTGCAGGGTAGGCTAGCAGGCTGGAAACAAAAGGAAGACTTGTAATTTAAGCCTAAACATATCTGCTAGTAGAATTCCCTCTTCCTCTTCGGAGGTCAATCTTTTTCTATTAAACTATTCAACTGATTGAAGGATGAGGCCCACCCACATTACAGGGGAAAATCAGCTTTATTCCTAATTTACTGATTTAAACGTTGTTGTTGTTCAGTCACCAAGTCTGACTCTCTGCAACACCACAGACTGCAGCACATCAGACTTCCCTCTCCTTCACTATGTCCCTGGAGTTTGCTCAAATTCATGCTCATTGAGTTGGTGATTTAAATGTTAATCTCATCTAAAAATGCCTTCACAGAAACATGTAGAATGTTTGCCCAAATACCTGAGTACCATAACCTCTTTACATTTTTTTTAACATTAACACACTGAAATTTATTTTAACAAAAATAATTTTTATCATTTTACCTGTGAGTTTAAATTTATTTCCAGAATAAAATAGCACATTAATCCTACAGCTTAATACCAAATTCCAACAACATGGTGCATTTTCTATTATTCCTGGGAAGTAAATATATACAGTTTGAAAAGCTATGTTTACAAAACTCTCGTTACCTGATTTGTTTTCTAAAATCAAACAACAGAATTTTTAAAGTGAAATCTTAAGATGTAAGTATAACATATGTACAGGGATATATTTTAGAAGACAGTAGAAAAAATATCTTATCTTATAAAGACTAGAACCCTGTCTTGTATGACCTGAGTCCCTGTCTGATTTAAGGTGATCTGCTTCCAATCTATCTTCTTTTTTTTTTTTTAATATTTTATTCTATTTTATAGTACTGTATTGGTTTTGCCATACATTGACATGAATCAGCCACAGGTGTACACGATCTCCCCATGCCGAGGCCCCCTCTTTACATTGACACAAAAAAATTAACCATCACAAGCAAATACATATTTCAATTGCTGCCAAATAAAATTTGTGGTAAGCAAGGTATATGGTTATATTTTTGGTAGACTGAATTAAAAGTTTAGAGGTAATAATGTGTATTTATATTTCTTTTTTCATGCAGTACTACTTTTCACTTTGAGGTCATTCAAGTTAATACTGAAGATCATAAGCAGTGTTTACAGTTGTTTAATCATTACCATTTGGAACTACATTAATTAGCCCAAACTACAATACACTTAATAGTGTTCATGTTTTAATGGATATGTCACTTGGACTTTAACACAGATATTTATATATTGAATCATTTATAGCAACCATGAACATTTCCTTTTTTATCCTTCTATTATGATCTCCAAGCTTCTTATAGCCTATGGACTTTAAGTAGTATGCTTTAACACTTTTTTGGCAAAGGTTTAAAAAAATGGCATTTTGTATTAAATTCACTAAATGCATTAATAAGCTGGGATGATTTTAAAATAAAAAGTTTTTCAAAGATACCATTTCTTCAGGCGTTTGCTTTAAAATCAATGGTTCTGAAATAAAAAGTGCTTCGGTTCCAAAACAAAACATGAAAACACTAGAATTAAAACACACTTGTGTCAGTCTGCTATTATGGATTCTGTACCTGCCAGATTCATGAAACATATGAAACATATGGTTTCAGGCTATGATTCAAGTACTTTATCCATAGTTTGGGTGTAACCCTTATCACTTATCTAAGGATTTTTTTTCCTTAGCTATTTATGTGTATATCTTCTCCAGTAAATTTTTAACTCTGTGATCTTGGAATGTCCAAAGCACTGGACACAAACCTTGACATGTAGCAAACTTCTCAGAGAAATAAATGTTTTGTGAGTAAAGAAAATGAAAAAAAGTGATAATTATATTTACCTGTCACTATCCTTGCTCCACAGAGAGGTAAAATGTAAGATTACTGATGTGTGAAATCTAGATATAATCCAACCCAGGGAATTTTTTCTTTTTATGTAATTATTTTTTTTGTTTCTGCCACAGAATGTATTGTGAAGAGAATTATAACACATAATAAAAACAGAAGACAAAAACAAATATTAGAAGTGGTGGTACTTGGCACACCAGGCCTCTTTTTCTTGGAAAGCAATTCTTTTTTTTATTTTTTATTTTATTTTTTTTTTAATTTTTGTTTAATGCTTATTCCATTTCACAGTACTGTATTGGTTCTCCCATACATTGACATGAATCAGCCACAGGTGTAGACAATCTGGCTTTAACATGGGGCAAGCAATTCTTAAAGCAACTCTGAACCACTGAGGCGCCTCTGAGCACTTTAAAATTTAATGCTAAAGACTAATCCCTAAATTTTGTAATGAAGGTTTTTAAGGTTGGTATGATGTAGTTAGACATGATAAAGATCACAGATTTAATTCAATGGCTAACTCAGCACTTGAACTTGAGTTCTCTGTTTCACAGTTTCATTCTGTTGTCACTATGTATATCATAGAGACTAACAGTTTTGCAAAAATTTGCTTCCCCCAGTGTTTATTTTGGGAATAAAATGACAAAAAAAAAAAAAAAAGTTCAAACATTTCTGTCTCATGCTTAAAAGAAAAAAAATGACCATTTTTTAGCCAGAACTTCCTGGCACACATAACTCAAATGCCAGTTGTGTTGAAAGAAAAGTACTATTCAGGCTATTCTAACTACAATGTTTCATCACTTTCCTTTGTGTCATCGACTCATACTGAAAAATGGTCTCTAGGTGCTGAAACTGTTTGCAAGATCAGTATTATAATGGCAGAAATTATTATTTTCATTTCATAGCAATGAAAACTTGTAATAGACAAATTTCTTTAACAATGAAGGGGCAAGAGTTCAATATAAACTTCAATGTACATACTGATAAAGATCCATCATGATTAAATTTTGACTGTATCTTCTTTTACATTTTCTGCATAAGCTCTTATGCCTTCTCTCTTGAAAGAAAATGCCATATTTCTTGAAAAACTCTGCTAAATTTTCATATAAATCTTGAATTCACAAACTACTAACATGTTCCTAGCACAAAGCTGATGATCAACAAGTGATCCTGTGGGGAAAAATCATTTAATGAATGAATAAATAAGTAATTTATACTAATGAGACATTCCTTCTTCATGTGAGATTAATACTCAAATCTGACTTGTATATATGGATAAAGCCTGCATTGTCTTTGATGCAAATGAAAGTAATATATTTTACACTTTATTTTTTCTATGTGTATGTATTATGCAAGGCATTGAGCTAAATGACCTAGATATAATCCTCACTTTTAAGTTCCTTATAATGCAGCAGAGAGAGATAAAAAATGTAATGTGAATTGTGATAAATGCTATAAAGGAAGTATAGTTAATATATCAGAGATAATTATTTGATGAGAAAAGATACAATTACTTTCCATATGGGTAAGAAAAAGTCTCATGGAGTTCACATTATCTGAACTTAGCTTTAAAGAAGTTATAAACTGAGGTGACAGAAGGAATAAACAGAGAGAAGAGAAAATGACAAGCAGGAAGAATAATACAATCAAAAGCCTGAAGATAAGAAAACATGGAATATATACACAATGTGGTAAGAGGTTCATGCCAGTCACAGGAAGTGTGGATAATAAGCCAAGAAAAAGAGGTCGAAGGTAAGATGTATTAACCCCTACCATATAATGAAGAAGAGAATTATTATGGGAAGTTAGGCAAATCTTGCCTAACATATCTATGATTTTAAAAGAACAATACATATGTGCATAATTTAGATAATAGGTAGATACAAGGAATCAGATGATTGCTTAGGGAGTAACCATAAGAAGCCAGGACAGAGATGGAGAAATGGAAGATGTATTAAGACTCAACATTCAAAAAACTAAGCATTACTTCATGGCAAATAAGGAAAAAATAGAAATAGTGACAGACTTTATTTTCTTGGGCTCCAAAATCTACGGATGGTGACAAGCCATGAAATTAAAAGACATTTGCTCCTTAGAAGAAAAACTATGACAAACCTAGACAGCATATTAAAAACCAAAGACATCACTTTGCTGACAAACATCCAGTCAAACATCTAGTCAAAGCTATGGTTTTTCCAGTAGTCATGTAGGGATGTGAGAGCTGATCCATAAAGGCGACTGAGTGCCATAGAATTGCTTTTGAACTGTGGTGCTGCAGAGTCTCTCCAGGAACTCTTGAGAGCCCCATGAATAGCAAGGAGATCAAACCAGTCAATCCTAAAGGAAATGAACCCTGAATATTCATTGGAAAGACTTGATGCTAAGCTGAATTTGCAATACTTTGGCCACCTCATGCCAAGAGCCAATTTATTAGAGAAGACCTTGACGCTAGGAAAGATTTAGGGTAGGAGAAGACATGGGTGACAGAGGATGAGATGGCTGGATGGCATCAGCAACTCAAAGGAAATGAATTTGAGCAAACTCTGGAAGATGGTGAAAGACAGGGAGGCCTGGCATGCTGCAGTCCATGGGGTCTTAGAGTCAGATGTGATTTGGCAACTGAACAACAGCAACAATTCCCTATTAATGTACAGTAATATATCCATGTAATTTACAAGTTGTTATTCCACACAAAAGGTATAAGTGCTAGTATATGACAGATTCCAAAAGTGACTCACAAAAAAGATACTTCCTTTAGAATCACATCACTTACACCTTTTCTGTTTCATTAATGTAAGGTGGCTTTTGGAGATCTCCAACATTTTCATCAGAATTTCATCTTCTCCCCTACCTAATGTATTCAGTAGATACCAATATCGTAATTTTTAATGTGGTGTGGAAAAATGATCTAATCAAACTCTACTATCTTCCCACTTACTAGGTCTTACTATAAAAATAGATTTCAAAGTTGAACTGAGGTGGATGAACCTAGAGCCTATTATACAGAGCAAAGTAAGGCTGAAGAGAAAAACAAATATCATACATTAATGCATATATATGGAATCTAGAAAAATAGTACTGATGAAGTATGAGCAGGGCAGGAATAAAGATGCAGATGTAGAGAATGGACTTGTGAACTCAGTGAGGGAAGGAGAGGGTGCGATAAACTGAGAGCAGCACTGACATATATATATTAACACATGTAAAATAGATAGCTAGCAGGAAACCTCTATATCACATGGCGAGGCCCCCGTGTGCTCTGCAATGACCTAGAGGGGCAAGATGGGGAGTGTGGGTGGGAGGGAGGTTCAAGAGGAAGGGGAGATATATGGCTGATTTGCATTGTTGTGTAGCAGAAACCAACACAACATTGTAAAGCAATTATCCTCCAATTAAAATTGTTTCTTAAAAAATAGATTCCAAGATGATACATGACTTCTCACGATTTTTCAGTGTTGAATTTAAGGTTAGTTCCAAATTTCTCATGGGAAACTTTCCCATTCTTATAGAAAATCCTAAAAGTATAAAGAAAGAAAATGTGGTTCTCAATACACACTGCATAATATTTCATATAAGCCGCTAATGTGAGTTTATTTTAGATTATTTATAATTTTTTCCCTACTCATTTCCAAAAATGCTAGAGGGATGATTTCTTTCTGGGAGACCTGCCAAAAAAGTTCATTTAATGCTTCCATTGAGAAACACCTTTAGCACTTTTAGAAAGAAAACTTTCCATTGCAATATAATTTAGGAACTTGGAAAGATGAGAGAAAGTTCTAAATTTCTGACCCATCATCTACCAACTAACGTAAATAATCTCCAAATAAGTAAGATAAGCAACCTACAAAAAGGATACAATCTTTAAAAACCTGCTCAGTAAGATTATTTTTTAAATGCAAGGTGGCAGCAATTTGTCTTTGGTTGAAAATAAATATCTCTGTGATTTAATCAAAAGATCAGAGGCAACATAAAAGAGTATAATTTACTATTACATTCTGGCATCAAAAAGAAACCTAAAGTTTTTTAAGGCTCCCAAAGTAGAATGACATTCACTTGAAGATTATTTTAACTAGTTACATTAGGACACCTTCAGAGACCACTCACCCTGCCCCACATTGGACTTCCCTGGTGGCTCAATGGTAAGGAATCCACCTACCAATTCAGGAGACTCAGGAGATACAGATTCAATCCCTGGGTTGGGGAAATTCTCTAGAGGAGGACATGGCAGTCCACTCTAGTAGTCTTGCCTAGAGAAGCCCATGGACATAGGAGCCTGGTGGACTACTGCTCATAGGTTTGCAAAGAGTTGTAGGCACAGAGACCCCCTAACCCTCTCTCTAGCCTCACTTCCCATGTCATTAGTGCCACCTCGCAGAGTCCCAGTCACAGTGGTCTTCTTTACTTCCTCAAGGGTTTTCTTAGGTTTTCCTCTTCCCTCTCACTTACTCTTCCTGCACCACTTCCTTTTCTGCTGTCTCCTCATTCTCCAGATTTCTTCTCCAATACCACTCCCTTAAGAACAGCTCCCCTGGCTCAACACTAGGTCAAGTTTCTGAATTATGCTTTCTGATATTCTGTACTTTTCCTTCCTACATGCTTCCTAGTTGCAATCAAATAATTCTGTCTGCTTGAGGAATTTAAGAATGTTAGAAAATAAGTTTCTTTATTTAAATAATATTGGGATACAAGTTTTAAAAGAGCAGGAAAATGTTTCTGTTATTCACCTAAAAGTTATTAGATGAGAAGTATTTTGCCTGTAAAACTCAATGAATTCTAATTGAATTAAAATATTACTCCAAACTTTTAAAATGAGGCATTATTTTTTCCTTCATATAAATTCCAGGTCCTTCAAGGAAATGAGCTTTATTGGGCTTTTTCTAATTGTTTCATTGAGTAAAACTGAGTAGTAATTTCCCTTAAAATTGTTTTAATTAATAGTAGTATAAAAGGTCACACTAATTTTCATTCTGTAATCATGAAGCTGTCAAATATTGGTCAGAAGCACAGTAGAGTCTCAACCACTTAGGAAAATATATTAAATGACATTTAAAACTCAACATTTTAGAAAGGATTTATTTTTAATACCACAGTGTTGTGTTTAGTAAGTCTGGGTAACACAAAAATTTGAATATTTGAAAAGTGATCCAGACACAATGAAGAAGTGCAGAGTTGATATGAATGCCCCCCTATGCTATATTTAACTACAGTATTTGCATATACAGAAGATTCACATTCAGCAAACTCCTCCATGAGACAGGATAGAACACGGAAGCCTGGTATACTGCAGTCCACAAGACCGCAAAGAGTCTGACACAACTTAGCAACTAAACAGCAACAAGATTCACATAACATATTTCAGAGATAAACATAATATATTTTTAGCTATGCTCTTGATGCACTTTATTGTATTTCTGTGGATAATCAACATTTAGTTTCCTAAAGTTTCCAAAAATTTACATCAAAAAACATGTACGATTCTGACCAAACTTATTACTGTGTGTGTTTAACGCCAATTTTGCCTGCTCTTTATACTCACTCCTCTGTGTTTTGTGCTATCCATGAAAATGCATGTCTCAAGTTTCCTGCTGTTCAAACGATAATTGACCAACAGGCCCAACTGCAGTGCGCTATACTCGATCACTGCATTATTGCTAAGGCCGTGTTACTCATGGATTATTCTTCGCTAATGATTGAGCAGGACAAGACCACTAAAGTTAGGCTAATTCCTGAAAGAATAAGGATTTGACAAGCAACTTTGGTACAAGGACTCTTGACTGGCCTGGTTGAAATTTTCTAAGAACATGGCTAAATCCAAGACTGCTAATCCAACCTTTCTTCCTTCTCTCCATCTTTCCCATTTTCATTCACAGGGATCATACCTGCATCACTGTCTAATAATTCTCCCTGCCTCTTCTGGATTCTTTCCCTTTTTCCCTTACAGACATTTCCCCAATAAATCTCTTGCATAAGTAATTAGAATATGGAATTTGCATTTTAGAGAACAATATCCATGTGCATATACTCACATATGGGGCCTTCCCAGGTGGTGCTAGTGGTAAAGAATCCGTCAGCCAATGCAGGAGATATAAAAGACACAGTTTCAATCCCTGGGTCAGAAAGATCCCTTGGAGGAGGGCATGGCAACCCACTCTAGTATTCTTACGTGGAGAATTCCATAGACAGAGGAGCCTGGCAGGCAACAGTCAACAGAGTCACAAACAGTCAGACACAACTGAAGTGACTTTGCACATATGCACATATACTCACAAGCTTCCGAGGTGGCACAGTGGTAAAGGACGTGCCTACCAATGCACCTGCACAAGACACAAGAGACGGGTTTGATCCCCAGTTGGGAAGATCCCCTGGAGTAGGAAATGGCAAAAAAAAAAAAAAAAAAAAAAAAGGCCTGAAAAATTACATGGACAGAAGAACCTGGCGGGCTATAGTCCATGGGGTTGCAAAGAGTTGGGCATGACTGTGCAATGAGCATGCATGTATGCTTACTTACATATATCACATATTCATAAGTAGATAAAAGATTAATAGATATGTATAAATACAGCTCTGTAAACTGTTCATGAATGTGGTAGGTGACAACTTACAAAATGTGGCATGCTTATTTACTTCATATATGTGTTTCTCACACACTCTACTTATATGTGGAAACTGAAAAATGAAAGCGATAGTCATTCAGTTATATCTGATTCTTTGTGGCCCCATGGACTATAGCCTGCCAGGTTTCTCCATCTCAAGAATCTCCAGGAAAGAATACGGGAATGGGTAGTCATTCCCTTCTCCAGGGCATCTTCCCAATCCAAGATCAAACCCCAGCCTCCTGCACTGCTGGCAGATTCTTTACCAGCTGAGTCACCAGGGAAGTCACTTATAACTCTCATTTTTATGTTTAAAATCACACAGAACCTTTCTTAAAGCCTGCATTAATAGTCTGAGGGGACAACAGTTAATTTACTCTTGATAAATTTGCTAACCAAAGTATGACAGTCAGGTAATGTTGATACTAGTAACAGAGAACATTTCCAGATGTGCTTTAAACATTCACTTTTAGGGCATCTATGTTTAGTAGCCAAATATATGTAAAAGTAGCTTTCTATTAGTGAAAGTTCCATGAGAGGAAACTGAACGTATCTTTTGTACTACTGGGTCCTTATGACTTATAATAGTTATGAGTGGATAATGAACAGAATGAGGACTGATTGAATGAACATAAAGAAATTCAAATATGATTAGCACATATTTGTGCTAATTCATAGAACACACATTGATAGAACAACATAGTTACAACTAAGTAAGCAGAATACCAGATAGCCTAATCCTGGCTTTGCCTTAGTATTTCATCTCTGTTTATATTAAAGTCCAGACACCTCCAACTCTTCTTTCTACACCCGTCCAACGCCTAATTTTCTAAGTTCATTTTCATTTTTTTTAAACTTTAAAATATTGTATTGGTTTTGCCACACATCAATATGAATCCGCCACGGGTGTACACATGTTTCCAATCCCGAACCCCCCTCCCACCCCCCATCCCACACCATTCACTTTAAAATAAATTCTTATATCTGGGCTATTCTTAGATTTCAGCCAAATAAAATTATTCTGAGAAAATACTCTCCAATACCCTAGTTTCTATGAATTAACTCTGTCTTTTCTCAGCCAAGAATGTTGCAGATAGCCATAACAACTACAACTTAAGCCTGAAATCAAAGTTGAACTCCTGTGTAGGGCATAAATTTTCTGAATGGATTTCTTCTCTTCATAACATGAATAGGATTTACCTCTACTTTTATTATGCATTTATCAAACTCTATATTTTAACATAATTTATTATTTCTACCCTGAGTACATCCATAAAAAATCAGGAAGTGACTGCACCTTATTACAATTTTATTGCATGTATCTGTCTATATGTAGCAAATGATTTATATACTTTAAAAAACTGTAAATGCCTAGGGGTCAAATAATTTATTTCCCTCAGATTTATCTTTCAAAATATTGGCCTCCAATTTTCCTGCCTTCAAATCTCTAGATGAAGTCGTCCTAAATCCAGAGTGAACTTAGAGAAATATTGATGACATAATGAATATCACTAATACGTAGAAGAACCTGCTTTTATGACACACCCAGAATTCATAAATCTGACTTAAATATTTATTCATTAATTAGCCAGCAGTGCTGTGATCTGGACTATTATACACTTTGTCAGTTTCAAAATCAGGTGAGTCACTTTAGTTCAAATTCATCTTTCTAATTCTCAAAAATCAGAACTTGCAACTTCAGAATTCCCTGAAATGCACCTATATAAATTACAGTACTAGGCAGTTATGAAAGTGTATTGTATATATGGTGCCGAACATATGCTTGTAGCAGGTTTTTAATATGTGGATTGAATAGTAACATTCCTTATTTAAATGGTTGCTACTGCTGCTGCTAAGTCGCTTCAGTCATGTCCGATTCTGTGTGACCCCACAGACGGCAGCCCACCAGGCTCCCCCATCCCTGGGATTCTCAAGGCAATAACACTGGAGTGGGTTGCCATTTCCTTCTCCAATGTATGGAAGTGAAAAGTGAAAGTGAAGTCACTCAGTCGTGTACAACTCTTAGCGACCCCATGGACTGCAGCCTACCAGGCTCCTCGCCCATGGGATTTTCCAGGCAAGAGTACTGGAGTGGGGTGCTATTGCCTTCTCCATTTAAATGGTTACTATATAATACATTAAAATAATTTTATTTTTCACTTTCAGTTTTATAGGAATAGTTTTTACCCATAAAAATCTGACATATCAAATTAAAGAAAATATTTTTACAGAAGATTCTTCAGAAAAATACCACTAAAAAGTATGAAAAGTAAGGATAATATCTAGATAAATTCAAGTAAGCAGAAATGGTCTTATTGAGCTAAAATTCCTCCATCAAAGCCTATCTCAGAACAATCACAGTTTGAAATAAAACACAAAAGTAAAGCTGAAAAAAGAAAATAAGAGAATAGAGCACAACTGAAAAAACAGGCGAACACAATTCAATGAGCAGTGAAAATCAATGAAGGCAAAAAATCGTCCATTTTCACCTTGTTCGTTTTCAGGGACAGACCAGATTTACTTCATTGATTTTCAGTGCTCACTGAGCTGTATTTGCCTGTTCTTTCAAGAGCATATCATTTTCTTTCTATTTCTTTTTCAACTAGTAAGCAAGCCTTTTTGCACTCCTAAAGTTATTATGAAGACATGCTTAATGACTTCTCACATTCTACTGCAGGGAATCCAACCATTCACATTGTACAATTTTAAATTCTGCACATATCAAGAGCCAAGATAGGCACAGTAGATCAAACTAAAAGACATTGTTAGCAATATAAATTTATCATTGATGAAGTCTGATGTATGTGTGTGTATTTAACGACTTTAAAACCACCTTATTTTCTAATATGAGAAGAACTTAACTTTTGTTTATAAGGAATAGTGACCAAACTTAGCAAGTTGTAAACAAAGCTGAAATTATTTTTCTTATATGACATATTTGACACCCAGTGATAGAAGATTAAAAACTTTGAATCAACATGAATTATGTTTCACATGTTCATACTGTGAGCCAACATCCTAATTTTCTTTTAATCTAATTGCTTTCTCTGAGACTCAAAGCCCTCTTTGTCTAAATGCTTTGATAAAGGTGCTTCCCCACAAGGAAGAGCTTTCCTCACTGACTAAAGTATTTCCACTAACTTTTGGTGCTCTGCAGATGTGACTTATAAAACTAAATATAATGGTAGGAAAGAGCTAATGGAACATTCATAAATCTATATAAAATTTGTAAATTTATATATAAATTCTGATATATCAATGAAATTGTCTTGTTATAATTGTCTTGTTTCTTAAGAAAATATAGAAAGATTAGATC
>SJYC01040578.1:0-11566 GCA_006408675.1 Madoqua kirkii
CTAGAATAAAACTGAGGACATGATGCCTTATGGAGGTGAGATCACTTTTCCAATGTCACATGGATAGTCTGGAAATGTCAATATTCCTGACTCATGACTGAAAATTCTATATTTCTTCTGATAACCTCTGCTTCCTAAAGTGAGTGCACACTCAGCAAGGATCATTGATATTCTCTTGACGAGCTACTCAAATAGTTTCTATAATTCGTTGCTTGCTGCAGCTTCCCCATAATTTGCATATTTTAGCTAATCACATTTTACCTAGACTATGCATTAATTTGTGCATAATCAAACATAATCTTAAACATTTTTCTTCACATCAACACCCCAGTCATTCTGTGTCTTTTGATTACCTTATTTCGATCTCCTTTACTTCTAGTTAGATTGATATCAACAGTTGGAGCACTTATCTTGAATACAACTTCCATCTTTTCTTTGTCCACAACCAATAGCATTGACTGATGATACAAATTTATCCTGCATGCTAACTGCTATCCTAATTTGGCATTTCCACCCAACTTTAATTACACAGGTTTAGACACTACCTATTAATTTATGATGTTAAAATAACAATGTTGCAGTCACGGTTGATTTGGACAATATGAGATACAGAGGCATTTTGGAATGATACCTTTTTCTAATTCAGGGTTTTTATTCTGCATCTTCTGAGGACATATTTGGTCATATATTTAATCAATTATAATGCTATCTTATTCTGTTGACTTTGTTCTTGCCTTGTGTTCTTTAATATCAGAGCCTTTTTCATTTAGTGACGTTTTATTTTATTTTTATTTATTTATTTTACTTTACAATACTGTGTTGGTTTTGCCATACAAACTTATTCAGGGGGAATTAGTTTTCATGTCAAATGAACTTTTTTTTTTTTTAATGTTCTTGTTCTCCTGCAGTCAGATACTCTGAATACTAATACCATTCTATTGGAAAAACTCTGAATGCTTAATGGATGCATTTTACTTCCTATAAACAAAATGGCATGGTGTTGATTCAGTAAATGATTACATGCATATATCTATAAAAGTTGAATTTTTAGAAGAATTTTGATTGGAAATATCAGAGTTCTTTCAAACTGGGCATTCCTTATTCTCACTTCTTATATGACAATTGCATTATTGATTGTCCTGTTTTGCAGAAAGTTTTCACTTTTGACTCAGTTTCAAAAGATGTGTCAACAAAATGAGGCACTTGTTATATGCAAATAAATAATACCAATATTTATTAGAGAATTATCTAGCTTACTTTTAATGTACTAACATTAAAAGAGAAGAGAAATAGAAACAACAGAGGACACATCACCAAACTGAATTTTGACCAACATCAAGACTTAAACAGCGCTGGGTACACCAGCACATCTGGAGTTCCAACTGGGAAAAGATCTCAGCCAGCACCTCTGCTCAGGGGCTCCCACTTATAATCTCAGGACCCAGACTGATATTCTCATCAAGCTATGAGAAAATTTCAGTTCTGGTTTCATACTAATGCTATTAATTTTATCATGTAAAACTTGGAATGTTGCTAAGCCTGGGGCTTAGTTGGCCAGATCCCCGCCAGGGGCCCAACAATCTCAAGATTCATCCCCTAACTTATCTATGGTGCAGCAAGGCTTGCAGTCAAGGCACTCACAGTCAGGGCAGTGTCCAAACAGATTAGAAGCAAGGTCAGAGGCTTGCTCTGCTTTGTCTCTGAAGCCTAAACAAGACTATCTATCTAATTTCTCTTCGTTGTTGTTCAGTTGCTCGGTCATGTTCAACTCTTGGCAACCCCATGGACTGCATCAGGCCAGGCTTCCCTGTCCTTCACCATCTCCCAAAGTTTGTTCAGACTCATGTCCAGTGAGTTGGTGATGCCATCCATTTCATCTTCTGTCATCCCCTTCTCTTCCCGCCTTCAATCTTTCCCAACATCAGAGTCTTTTCCAGTGAGTTGGCTTTTCACACCAGGTGGCCAAAGTATTGGGGCTTCAGCTTCAGTATCAGTCCTTCCAATGAATATTCAGGGTTGATTTTCTTTAGGACTTAATTTCCCTAACATAGATGAAATATATATCCAACAGAACACTGCTCAGAGCCATTAGCCATTCTCATAATATCTATATGAGAATGTCTTCCAACTTTTTAAATTTAATCCCAGGAAAACTGAGTCATGGCAATGTTGAATAAGTTGGCCAAATGCTACCATTAGTTGGCATCAGAATCAGACTTAGGACCTAGATCTCCTTCCATTCCTTTTGTCTTTTTGCTTTTTCCTTATTTTGCCAAATATCAAGGATCCAGTCTACCTCCAAGTGTTAGAAGGTGTTTTGTGTGTTGGAAAAGAAGCAAAGTATGAAGTATTAATATTGCCTCATTAATAGAGGAATTATTGTTATAAAAAGAGAATTGTCCAGTAAGGACCAACCCAACAGTTCTCTTGCTATATACCATCCTCATCTAAGCTGTTTCTCTCAGATAGAAAGCAGAAGCAATGTGATGGAACATTGTGGCTGAGTTAGTAGATGCCCATATGGCCATGGGAAGTCCATGTACCAGTGGACTCAGATCTCAGACTGGGATGTTTGACTCAATACTCCTTGATAAGAAACCAGAATTAACCTTGACTAACTTAAAGCTCAACATTCAGAAAACAAAGATCATGGCATCTGGTCCCATCACTTCATGGGAAATAGGGAAACAGTGGAAACATTGTCAGACTTTATTTTGGGGGGCTTCAAAATCACTGCAGATGGTGACTGCAGCCATGAAATTAAAAGACACTTAGTCCTTGGAAGAAAAGTTATGACCAACCTAGATAGTATATTCAAAAGCAGAGAAAGAGACAGAAAGATGGTGACTTTGCTGACTAAGGTCCGTCTAGTCAAGGCTTTAGTTTTACCTGTGGTCGTGTATGGATGTGAGAGTTGGACTGTGAAGAAGGCTGAGTGCCAAAGAATTAATGCTTTTGAAGTGTGGTGTTGGAGAAGACTCTTGAGAGTCCTTTGGACTACAAGGAGATCCAACCAGTTCATTCTGAAGGAGATCAACCCTGGGATTTCTTTGGAAGGAATGATGCTAAAGCTGAAACTCCAGTACTTTGGCCACTTCATGCAAAGAGTTGACTCACTGAAAAAGACTCTGATGCTGGGAGGGATTGGGAGCAGGAGGAGAAGGGGACGACCGAGGATGAGATGGCTGGATGGCATCACTGACTCAATGAACATGAGTCTGGGTGAACTCCGGGAGCTTGTGAAGGACAAGGAGGCCTGGCGTGCTGTGATTCATGGGGAGTGAAGAGTCGGACATGACTGAGCGACTGAGCTAACTATAATTTAAATAAGGGGGCTTCCCAAGTGCACTAGTGGTAAAGAGCTTGCCTGCCAATGCAGGAGACATAAGAGATGTGGTTTTGATCCTGGGTGGGGAATATCTCTTGGAAGAAGGCATGACAACCCACTCCAATATTCTTGCTGGAGAATCCAATGGACAGTGCAGCCTGGTGCGCTACAGTCGATGGGGTGGCAAAGAGTTGGACAGGACTGAACTGACTTAATACCCATGAATGCATAACTTAGATCAATGTATCTTAGCAGAAGCAGAAGAACTCTCAGGAGGCATTTAAAAACTCTGAAGCAGCTTTTTTTTCTCTTTTTTCTTTTTTTTAATTTTATTTATTTATTTTTTATTTTATTTATTTTTTTAATTTTATTTTTACTTTACATTACAAAGCAGCTTTTTAAAAGGTGTTCTAATGGTTAGGGAGAATGAAAGGTATATAGTGTATGAAAGTAGGGAGAGTTAAAGATACTAGGAGTCACACACACATACACACATGCTATGCTTAGTTGCTCAGTTGTGATCAACTCTTTGAAACTCCATGGACTGTAGCCCACTAGGCTCCTCTGTCCATGGGGATTCTTCAGGAAAGCATACTGGAGTGGGTTGCCATGCTCTGATCTGGGGGATCTTCCCAACCCAGCGATCAAACCCAGGTCTCCCACATTGTTGGTGAATTCCTTACCATCTAAGCCAGGGAAGATCAAGAATACTGAACTGGGTAGCCTATCCCTTCTCCAGGGGATCTTTTTGACCCAGGAATTGAATCAGGGTCTCCTGCATTGAAGGAGGATTCTTTACTGTCTGAGCCAAAAAAAAAAGCCCAAGAATACTGAAGTGGGTAGCCTATATCTTCTCCAGAGGACCTTTCAGACCCAGGAATGGGGGTCTCCTGCATTGAAGGTGGATTCTTTACCTACTTAGCTACCAGCGAAACCCCCACGCAGAGAACAGTTCTACATAAAAAAGAATTCCTTTGTGTTCCATAAGACTTCAAATGTGCTGGTAGATCCTCAGGAAGAAAGTCATATGTGACTGAAATTGGTTCATTATCACTGATCCTTACAATACATTTTCTTTAAGTTCCATCCAAAAGTGTAATAATAATACTTTTATTATTCCCGTACTTCTTGTATGGAATGGCTTCTGATTTTCTGATGTCTCTTCAATTTGAGCTTGATTATTATATAGAAACTTGATGATTTAGTAACTTGAATATGTTTCTAGTAGAGTTATGACTAAACATTTATATATTGAAACTCACATGATATTATTAGCATTACATTATTTTAATTTATACTTTGTATTACAATTAAAGTACTATATTACATAAGCGAATGGGTGATTCTCATGTTAGGATAACACAGACAGCATTACAAATGGTGACACTGAGACTGTTACAGTAGAGACCCATTATCTTACATCAGTTAATGCCAACCACTGGGCACAAGGCCATCATGTAACAGAGTCAGTGGGGGATGGATGATAGGAGAGGACCTTTTACATTTGTGATTCTTTCATCTAGTTTAATAAAATATGTGGATATCATAGAAATAATTCCTGTAGAAGCTAAGATACTCAGTCACAGATTATCTTGTTCATGATCAGTAATGGAGCCCTAAGAGCTTTTTGCTCTTATTTTGGATGGTAATATTTTAAACCTATGTAAAGCAGCTAAGAATTGAAGAGGTGTGTATTTACTTTCTTAATGCAAGTCCAATGTAGTGCCTTTTAAATTATTCCTCAGTGTATGTTGCTGCATATTAAAGCTTATATATGCAAGCTTTTTTAATTTATTTTTTAATTGAAGGATAATTGCTTTACAGACTTTTCTTGTTTTCTGTCAAACTTCAACATTAATCAGCCATAGGTATACATATATCCCCTCCACTTTGCAACTCTCTCCCATCTTCCTCTCCAACCCACCCCTCTGGGTAGATACAGAGCCCCTGTTTGAGTTTCCTGAGCTATACAGCAAATTCCCATTTGCTATATATTTTACCTATAGTAATGTAAGTTTCCATGTTACTTTTTTCACACATCTCACCCTCTCCTCCCCTCTCCCCATGTTCATAAATCTATTCTCTATGTCTGTTTTTCCACTGCCACCCTGTAAACAAATTCTTCAGTACCATTTTTCTAGATTCCATACATATGCACTAGAATAGGATATTTATCTTTCTCTTTTGGCCTTATGTCACTCTGTATAGTAAGTTCATCCATCTCATCAGAACTGACTCAAATGCATTCGTTTTCATGGCTGAGTAATATGCCATTGTGTATATGTGCCACTGACTGCTTCTTTGTCCATTCATCTGTCGATGGGCATCTAGGTTGCTTCTATGTTCCAGTTATTGTAAATAGTGCTTCAGTGAACAATGGGATACATATGACTTTTTCAATTTTGGTTTCCTCATGATATCCACTGCCACCCTGTAAACAAATTCTTCAGTACCATTTTTCTAGATTCCATACATATGCACTAGAATAGGATATTTATCTTTCTCTTTTGGCCTTATGTCACTCTGTATAGTAAGTTCATCCATCTCATCAGAACTGACTCAAATGCATTCGTTTTCATGGCTGAGTAATATGCCATTGTGTATATGTGCCACTGACTGCTTCTTTGTCCATTCATCTGTCGATGGGCATCTAGGTTGCTTCTATGTTCCAGTTATTGTAAATAGTGCTTCAGTGAACAATGGGATACATATGACTTTTTCAATTTTGGTTTCCTCATGATATATACCTAGGAGTGGTATTGCTGGGTTGTATGGTGGTTTTATTCCTAGTTTTTAAAGGAATCTCCATACCATCTTCCATAGAGGTTGTATCAATTTACATTCCCACCAACAGTGCAAGAGCACTTTTCTCCATACTTTCTCCAGCATGTATTGTTTCTAGACTTTTTGATGATGGCCATTCTGATTGGTGTGAGGTGATATCTCATTGTAGTTTTGATTTGCATTTTTTTAATAATTAGTGATGTTGAACATCTTTTCATGTGTTTGTTAGCCGTCTGTATGTCTTGTTTGGAGAAATGTCTGTTTAGGTCTTTTTCCCACTTTTTGAGTGGGTTGTTTGTTTTTCTGGCATTGAGTTGTAAGAACTACTTGTATATTTTGAAAATTAATCCTTTGTCAGCTGTTTCATTTGCTATTATTTTCTCCCATTCTGAGGGTTGTCTTTTCACCTGGCTTATAGTTTCCTTTACTGTGCAAAAAATTTTAAGGTTAATCAGGTCCCTCTTGTTTACTTTTGTTTTCATTTCCAATACTCTAGGAGGTGGGTCATAGAGGATGTTGCTTTGATTTATGTCATCAAGTGTTCTGCCTATGTTTTCCTCTAAGAGTTTTCTAGTTTCTGGTCTTACATTTAGGTCTTTAATCCATTTTGAGTTTATCTTTGGGTATGATGTTAGGAGGTGTTCTAATTTCATTCTTTTAGATGTAGCTGCCCAGTTTTCCCCAGCAGCACTTATTGAAGAGGCTGTCTTTGCCCCATTATATATTCTTGCCTCCTTGGTCAAAAATAAGGTACCCATAGGTGCATGGGTTTATTTCTGGGCTTTCTATCTTGTTCCATTTGTCTATATTTCTGTTTTTATGTCAGTACCATACTGTCTTGATGACTGTAGCTTTGTAGTATAATCTGAAGTCAGGAAGGTTGATTCCTCCAGTGCCATACTTCTTTCTGAAGACTGCTTTGGCTATTCAGTGGTTTTTGTGTTTCCATATGAATTATAAATTTTTTTGTTCTAGTTCTCTGAAAAATGCCATTGGTAATTTGATAGGGATCACATTGAATCTGTAGATTGCATTTGGTAGCATAGTAATTTTCACAGTATTGATTCTTCTTACTCCAGGAACATGGAATAACTTTCCATCTGTTTATGTCACCTTTAATTTCTTTCATCAGTGTCTTATAATTTTCTGTGTCCAGATCTTTTATCTCCTTAGGCAAGTTTATTTCTAGATACTTAATTCTTTTTGTTACAATGGTGAATGTGATTGATTCCTTAAATTCTCTTTCTGATTTTTTACTGTTAGTATATAAAATGCAAATGATTTCTGTGTATTGATTTTGCATCCTGCAACTTTGCTAAATTCACTGATTAGCTCTAGTAATTTTCTGATGCTATCTTTAGGGTTTTCTGTGTACAGTATCATGTCATCTGTAAACAATGAGAGCTTTACTTCTTCCTTTCTGATCTGGATTCTTTTTATTTTGTTTTCTTCCCTGATTGCTGTAGCTAGGACTTTCAGAACTATGTTGAATAATAGTGGTGAAAGTAGACACCCTTGTCTTGTTCCTGATCTTAGGGAGAATGCTTTCAGATTTTCACTATTGCGAATAATGTTTGCTGTTAGTTTACCATATACGGCCTTTATGATGTTGAAGAAGTTTCTGTCTATGTCCATATTTTGAAGAGTTTTAATCATAAATGGATGCTGCTTTTGTCAAAGGCTTTGTCTTCATCTATTGAGATGATCATATGGTTTTTATCTTTCAATTTGTTAATGTGATGTATCACATTGATTGATTTGCATATATTGAAGAATCCTTTCATCCCTGGAATAAACCCAATTTGATCATGGCATGTGAGCTTTTTGATGTATTGCTTGCTGCATTCTGTTTGCTAAAATTTTGTTGAGGATTTTTACATCTATGTTCATCAGTTATATTGGCCTGTAGTTTTCTTTTTGTGTGTGTGTTGTCTTTGTCTGGTTTTGGTATCAGGGTGATGATGGCCTTGTAGAATAATTCAGGAATTGTTCCTTCCTCTGCGATTTTGTGAAATACTTTTAAAAGGATAGGTATTAGCTCTTCTCTAAGTGTTCGATAGAATTCTCCTATGAAGCCATCTGGTCCTGAACTTTTGTTTTTTGGGAGATTTTTGATCACAGCTTCATTTTCAGTGCTTGTAATTGGGTTGTTGATAATTTCTGTTTCTTCCTGGTTCAGTCTTGGAAGATTGAACTTTTATAAGAATCTGTCCATTTCTTGAATGTATCCATTTTATTGCCATAGAGTTGTTCATAATAATTTCTTATAATCCTTTGTATTTCTGCATTGTCTCTTGTAACCTCTCCTTTTTCATTTCTAATTTTGTTGATTTGATTCTTCTTTCTTTTTCTCTTGATATGTGTGGCTAAAGTTTTCTCAATTTTATCTTCTCAAAGAACCAGGTTTTAGCTTCATTGGAGCTTTGTTATGGTTTTTTAAATTTCTTTTTTCACTTATTTCTGCTCAGATGTTTATGGTTTCTTTCCTTCTACTAATTTGGGGGTTTATTTGTTCTTCTTTTCCCAGTTATTTTAGGTGTAAAGTTAGGTTGTTTAGTCGATGTTTTTCTTCTTTCTTGAGGTAGGATTGTATTGCTATAAACTTCCTTCTTAGAACTGCTTTTGCTGCATCCCATAGGTTTTGAGTTGTCCTGTTTTCATTGTCACTTATTTCTAGAAATGTTTTAATTTCCCTTTTGATTTCTTTAGTAACCTGTTGGTTATTTAGAAATGTATTGATTAATCTCCACGTATTTGTGCTTGACAGTTTTTTTCTAGTAATTTATGTCTAGCCTCATAGTGTTGTGGTTGGAGAAGATGCTTGATATGATTTCAGTTTTCTTAAAATTTACTGAGGTTTGATTTGTGAACCAAGATGTGGCTTATCCCAGAGAATATCCTATGTGCACTTGAGAAGAAAGTGTACTCTTCTGCATTTGGATGGAATGTCCTAAAGATACAAATGAGATCCATCTCATATAAAGTATCATTGAAGACATGTTTCCTTATTAATTTTCTGTTTTGATGATCTGCCCATTGGTTTGAATAAGGTGTTAAAGTCTCCTACTATTATTTTGTTACTGTCAATTTCTCCTTTTATGTCTGCTAATATTTGTCTTATGTATTGAGGTGCTCCTGTGTTGGATGCATAGATTTTTATAATTGTTATGTCTTCTTCAATTTATCCCTTGATCATTATGTAGTATCCTTACTTATCTCTTGTAATATTCTTCATTTTAAAGTCTATTTTGTCTGATATGAGTATTGCTACTCCAGCTTTTTTTGCTTCCTTTTGCATGGAATATATTTTTCCATCCCCTCACTTTCAATCTATATGTGTTTTAGGTCTGAAGTGGGTTTCTTGTAGACAGCATATATGTGGGTTTTGTTTTTGTATCCATTCAGCTAGTCTGTGTCTTTTGCTTAGAGCATTTAATCCATTTGCATTTAACATTATTACTGATATATATGTTCCTATTTCCATTTTCTTAATTGTTTTGGGTTGATTTTGTAGATCTTTTTCTTCTCTTGTATTTCTTGACTATAGAAGTCCCTTTAACATTTGTTGTAAAGCTGGTTTGGTGGTACTGAATTCTCTTAACTTTGTTTTTCTGAAAAGCTTTTGATTTCTCCATTCATTTTGAATGTGATCCTTGCCAGATATAGCAATCTTTGATGTAGATTTTTCCCTTTCAGTACTTTAAATATTTTCTTCCATTCCCTTCTGGCTTGCAGAGTTTCTGCTGAAAGATCAACTTTTAAACATATGGGGTTTCCCTTGTATGTTACTTGTTGCTTCTCCCTTGCTGCTTTTAATATTTTCTTCATGTTTAGTCTTAGTTTGATTAGTATGTGTCTTGGCATGTTTCTCCTTGAGTTTATCCTGTATGGGACTCTTTGTGCCTCTTCGACTTGATTAACTATTTCCTTTTCCATGTTGGGTACATTTTCAACTATAATCTCTTCAAAATTTTTCTCATACCATTTCTCTTTTTTTCCTCTTATTCTGGGACCCCTATAATTTGAATGTTGTTGCATTTGATATTGTCCCAGAGGTCTCAGACTATTCTGCTTCAGATATTCTGCTATTTATTCCTACTTGAGTATTTTAATTTCAGTAATCCTGTTGTTTGTCTTCATATGTTTATTCTTTAATTCTTCTAGGTCTTTGTTAATTGATTTTTGCATTTTCTCCGTTTTGTTTCCAAGGTATTTGATCATCTTTATTGTCATTATTCTGAATTATTTTCAGGTAGTTTGCCTATTTCCTGTTCATGTATTTGGGCTTCGGTGTTTCTAGTTTGTTCTTTCATTTGTGTAGTAGTTTGACTTCCCTGGTGGCTCAGACGGTAAAGCGTCTGTCTACAATGTGGGAGACCTGGGTTCGATCCTTGGGTCGGGAAGATCCGCTGGAGAAGGAAATGGCAATCCACTCCAGTGCTATTGCCTGGAAAATCCCAGGGACAGAAGAGCCTGATAGATTACAGTCCGTGGGGTCGCAAAGAGTTGGACATGACTGAGTGATTTCACTTTCTCTGCCTTCTGGTTATTATTTTTTTAGCTTATTGTGATTGAGGTGTGCTTTTTCCAGGCTTAAAGGTTGAATTCTTTCTTCCTTTTTGGTTTCTGACCCAAGTTTGGGTCAATGCCTTGTGTAAGCTTTGTATAGGATGAGACTTGCTGTGAGGGTTTTTTTGGTCTGTTTATTTGTTTGTTTTTCCACTGATGAGTGTGACTGAGTGCAGTGGTAATCCTGTTTGCTGATTATTGGATTTTTAATTTTGCATTGTTTGTTGTGTAGATGAGGGGTTGCACAAGACACTGCTGGTGGTTGGGTGATGCCTGGTCTTGTATTCAGATGGTTTCCTTTGTGTGAGTTCTCATTATTTGATACTCACTAGGGTTAGTTCTCTGGTAGTCTAGGGTCTTGGAGTCAGTGCTCCACTCCAAAGCCTCAGGGCTTGATCTCCAGTAAAGAAGTACAGATGCTGAAAACACTGGTTATGCCTGGAAAGTTGCCATCTCTTCATCCCAGGAGCTTCTTCCTGTTGATGGCTAGCAATAGAGGCACCAGCCCCCAGAGCAGTTGCTGCCAGCCTGTTTTTATTCTGATGAGTTCTTGGGTACCTGTTCTTGTCATGCTTCACATCTCAAGGTACATTAAAGCCTGGCATTTCTTTGCACAGAGTTCCATCCAATAGCAGTTTCTGCAGTAAGACAAGGAAGACTGAAGGAGACTTGGCAACAGAACAGAACAGGGCAAGGTAAGCAGGTTGAAAGTGAGAAATGCAGGAAAATTTTTTCATTTAAGCCTAGGCTGGGTCCAGTTTTCAAATCTCCCCAGCCAGCCCATGAAGGCATCACTGTACACAACCTTTGACTACTTTCAAGATTCAAATTATTTTCTAAAAACTATGTCTTGCTAATGAAATGTGTGTGTGTGTGTGTGTGTGT
>SJYC01040582.1:0-14172 GCA_006408675.1 Madoqua kirkii
GATAATAGCATGAAGCCAAAGGAGAAATTACCACAGTTGTAGCAGTAGTAAAGGAGTGAAGGAAGTGAAATTATCCTTGACTTCATCAATTATTATTTAAGCAAACCCTGTTTCTTACTTGAGTACAAGTATTTTGCATTGCTAACACAAATGAGAATCATGAATTCTCATGGGATTTATTCAAGATTCCAGGAATCCAAATGTATTAGGTATCAAAATTATTTCCAGGCACTTTTTTCAACAGCCTTGTTTCGTGGAGCCTATTTACTGGAGACAAATAATCTGCTAGAGCAGATCAAGCCAACCAGATGGGCACCTTATTTGGCACACTCATCACTTCTAATCAACGACATTTCCTCTGACACCTTCTCTGTTTGGTTCAAATGGAAGGGAAATAAATGGATATTTATTATGCACCTTACTGTTCCATAAATTGCTGCATTTAATCTTCACATCTACTACCCACATTACAGACAAGGAAACTGGCCTAGAGAGGACAAAGACTTTCCCAAAGTCACATAACTAGCTGTAAGTGGTAAAACTCGGATTCTACTTTTAGCCTAAACTCATGTCCTTGCCACTATAGTTGTGCACTGGGGTATCCTTCAGAGTGAGACTTCTTTAAATAGTTTCTCCCCATGGATCTATTCCCCTGACACCTACTTTCAATGCCTTTTGAAGCTGGAGCTTGTGTGATTACTAATTTTAAAACAATGATAACATTTATCCATTAAACACTTCTCTAGCTTGTTCCCTTGACAACCACACACCTAAGATTAGATACTAAAAAAAAAAAAAAAAAAAAAAAAAGCCAGTCCCTGCTAGTACTTGGACTTAAAAATCTCCATAAGAACACAATTTTAATAGACTTTTAACGACAGCATACAATGTTTTTCAATAGCAACATGGAATAGTACCACTACACTACCACAAAAAATATAACATGAAAAAATCAGTTGAAGAAAGAACAAACTCTCAGGTTACTCTCACATTTCCATTCCCACCACCAGCCTAGACCAAAAAAAGGCTGAGCTAAAACCTGACACAGCCAAGTGTAAGCATTCTTATGGTTCTAATGTTTCAGCATTTTCTTCTTTCAGCATACTTAAAACATCACCTAGGAACTTGTTAGAAATGCACATTGCTGGGTCCCACCTTGAGAGTTTTTGATTCAAAAACTCTGGGGTGGGGCACAATACTTAGTTTAACAAGCCCTCCTCCTTGTGATTCTGATATGGAATAAGATCTGAGGACTACTGTTCTGAATATTTTTGACTATACTAGAGTGGCTTTCATTATTTGATATAAAGTAAATTTTTAAAATTAGCAGGACCTCAAAAATGGGCTTTAATCCATGACTATGGTCATGGATAGGGCAGAAATATAGTGGAGGGGGTGAGTCTCTTTTTCTTCAGAGAAAGTACTTTAATGTAACATAAAAACCTCTTCCTTTCATGTTTTTCCTGCTTGACTCCTCATTCTCCTCCTCCCATACTCTTGTAAAACCAACAGTTAAACCATTTACGGAGAACCTAAGATTCTGGGAGATGGGAAGCTTTTTTCCTTCCTGGCCCTCTCATTTCTGTTGATGAATGAGGAACCATAAAATCCACTCCCAGTAGAAACTGAAACACGGGGAAAATTTTAGATTTCAATGAATCACAGATGGGAACCTGAAGAAAATTTAGAAATCTCCTTCCCAAGAGTCATATTTTAGAGATAAGAAAAATGAATCCCAGAGACATTAACTGGCCACATAGCAAGTACAAGCCTCTTTCTCTCATTAAGCTATATACTATACTATATACTGCTTGACCATAATGGTTCTTGACCAATGATATGCATGAAATTCATCTGGGGAGATTTCTTTTACAAGTATATTTAGAAGGATTTATTTTCCTTACCTTAGTAAGCTGAGAAGATTGATATAATTTGACTATATCTAAAAGAAATTTATGAACATCGAGCATTGTATTATATTCTCTAAGTCAGCAACACCCATACAGGTCAGGGAGTGTCCACAGTACTCAGAAGTACTTGGACTGCTTATCCCTATGTTAAACAGCTCCATATCACACTTTTTGGTGTTCTTTTGGCTTTCTATTGTTTTTCTGTTCTTTCCTTTGATGTCAGTTATTACTTCTTGCATGTATCAGTGTGTTTGCCTCCAGAAGCCTTCAACCATTCTCCTATATCCACAATTGTTAATGTGAGCTGAGATACCAAAGTAATACAATCTTGAGAACTGTGATAAAGGTGATAGGAAAATAGGTTGTGAGTAAGGAACTAGAAAATTAATGTGGGGGCTGTGTGATATTTACCCTTCCTAAGACAAAAGAAAAGCCAACATTGCCAGATACAACATTCTGTAAGAAAGTAGCATGAGAGCAAAATCTCCCTTACACAAATGAAATAAACAATGGAGTCAGAATATCTTTTAACATCAGGAAGGCATGTAATTTCCCCCCCTTCAAAGTTTCTCCTCTGTTTGTTTACTTTTTTTTAGATTAGTAAACTTTATTTTTTAAGAGCAGTTTTAGACTTTCCTGGTGGTCCAGCAGTCAAAACTCCACGCTTCCAATGTGAGAGTGGTGCGAGCTTGATCTCTGGTCAGGGAACTAAGATTTTACATGCCATATCCCAGCACATCCAATAAATAAAATAAAATAACTTTTACAAATTAAAAGATATAAGAGCAGTTTTAAGATTACAGCAAAAGTATAGAGAGTTTCCATAAACCCCTTGTCCACACACAGGCACAACGTCTCCCACTAGTGACATCCCACACCAAAAAAACCCTGGGTGGTTTTTGAAGCTATATAAATAATGTAAAAGGGACAGTGAACTTACCTGTAACACCACAGAACTGTGGGTATTGCTGGTAAAGATGCGTGTGGTTCCCGCCTTGGAAGACTGCAAATGGGAAGAGAGGCCCATTTCGCTGCTTCCAAGGGATAATTTCATGTGCTGGTCTTCCTCTTCCACTAGAGATCTGAAAAGGTTTTTAAATCAGAAGGAAAACCAAATGAAAACATGTCATATAATTCACAAAAATGAGATGATTTAAAGAAACACTCACTCATCTGATTATGTGCCAATCATCTGACTATGGAACACACATGAAAGCTGTTGCATTGTATTTGAGGCTCATATCATTCTATATCACAGAAGAAATAGATATATATTTGTAAAAAGACTTCTGAGATCAGAAGAGATAAATGAGAGCTGAGAAATCAACCTAACAACTGCCTCAAAATTATAATTACAAAGGGTTTGTTTTTTCATTGCCAGAGTAATCACTCTAGGACTTCCCTGGTGGCTCAGATGGTAAAGCATCTGCCTACAATGTGGGAGACCTGGGTTTGATCCCTCGGCCGAGAAGATCCCCTGGAGAAGGAAATGGCAACCCACTCCAGTACTCTTGCCTGGAAAATCCTATGGACGGAGGAGCATGGTAGGCTACAGTCCACGGGGTCACAAAGAGTTGGACACGACTGAGCGACTTCACTTCCACCATCAAATTGTATTATTTGCAATTAAAATTAATTTGGAATATCTACTTTTAGAAATAAAAATAATGTCTGTCATTTATTGAACAATCACTGTATATCAGATACTTGTCAAGAAATTTGCACACATGATCTCATATAATCCTCAAAGCAATCCACTGCAATAATATTACTATCATCTCCTTTTTACTAAGGGGAGGGAAAATGAGCCACAGAAGGGTTAAAAATTACTTACCTAAGGTCACAAAATTAGTAAAGTGACTGGGCCAGGATCTGAATCTAAATATAGTCTGTTTCCAAATTTAAAAGATCTCATAAATAAAAAACAAAGATTAACTGTGATATACTACACATTACTTCCTTTTGTGTTACTGTAGCTCTAATCAACCCCAACTGAACAGTTTTACACATGAAGGAATTCCCTAGTGGCCCAGTGGTTAAGACTCTGTGCTTTTATTGCTGAGAGCCCAGGTTCAATCCCTGATTGGGAACTAAGATCCCACAAGCTGCAGAGCAGAGCCACATTTTTACACATCAAATAATTTCTTTTTCTTGGGAGTATCTCTCACCAAATAATCACTTGGGATTATTTAGCTAAATACCTTCAGTGTGGGCTTTCCTGGTAGCTCAGTTGGTAAAGAATACACTTGCAATGCAGGAGACCTGAGTTTGATCCCTGGGTTGGGAAGATCCCTTGGAGAAGGGAAAGGCTACCCGCTCCAATATTCTGGCCTGGAGAATTCCATGGACTGTATAGTCCATGGGGTTGCAAAGAGTTGAACCTGACTGAACAACTTTCACTTTCAGTTTCCTTCAGCTTTGTGGTTTTCCATCTTTCCAAACAAACAAATAATAAAAATAATAAGTGTATTCATCACATTGACAATTTTTCAGGGGCCATAAAAAGCATTAGAGAACCTGTAGTCAACAGGTCAGTTAGTTTCACAGAGAAAATGGCAAGACAATAGTTATAAGGCTTCAGGTTACACTAAAAATTGACCATCATGTACAACCTTTCATTATTCCTCAGATTCGGCAACTTCTGTTTCCTTAGGTATGTACTGCTTTAATTGTTTCTGAATCACCTGCCTAAGAGTGGGCAGCCTGTGGCTCTGAACAGGTTTGTGCATTCATAATACAGACTGCTAAAATGGACATTAGGAAGGGAAGAAGGAAGAATGGATTTTCAAGGGCCAGAACTCTGTCTTTTTCTATTTCTTTCTAACTTCCTGAAGGTTGAAGTATTGGTTTCTCTAACTCAGGTCTATCCAATTCCATAAAGATTTCACCTTTCCCCCTACAATACCTATAGTCTACGTTGATCAGTTTTAACAGGAAAAAAAGTTTTAAGACTATACTTTTAATAAAGTTTGTGCTTTCTGAATTCCAACACCAACTAAATGGCTTTAAATCCTGCAATAATTAGCAAAAATCTTGGCCTTCAGGGTGATGTCACTTCTTCTTAACAATATTAGAGACATAGTATAACCAAAAAATGAAATAATAATCTATAACCATGTTTTATTCAACTCTCATGGATATTTAATAAAGAAGAGGAAAATTTGAATAATATTTTAATAAGCATAAAAAATGAATATAGCTTTCCACTAGTTTTAGAAATAGCTTTTTAAAAGAATTAAATTATATACATGATACATAGCCTACACATACTCACAGATACTTTTAACCAGCTTCTCCAGACAGACATTTATAATTACAGAATCAAATGGAAAAGTGGCAAATAGAATGATGGTACTAATATCCCTAATCAGAAAAATTCCATTCATCTAGGATTATTTTAATGGGACATTCAAGCAGAATGTTTCATTAGTTTCTGTATTCCCGACATAGAACCTGGCACATGAGAGGTTTAATATATCATCATTTCTGTGGGTCAGTCCAGAGACACTCATTTATCATGCAGTGCTTTAAAGGACCATCAATTATCGTTTTATAGAACCACAGATGTAAACAGAACAGGAGTAAAGCTGAAACCACACTGCCCCTGCGACATATCCTAGAAACTGTTTTTTTTTTTTTTTAATAAACTGCAGACAACCACTTGCTTCATGTCAGTGGTCTCTTGCTCCTAAAATTGAAAGGCAGAATATGAAAATACAGCCCTTTATTGGCAAGATAAT
This sequence comes from Madoqua kirkii, assembly GCA_006408675.1. NCBI lineage: Eukaryota > Metazoa > Chordata > Mammalia > Artiodactyla > Bovidae > Madoqua > Madoqua kirkii. Next base: position 5,651 of record SJYC01040582.1, read on the forward strand.
ACATCTGGCTTTCTAACTAATTACTTCAAAAGCTAAAGAAGGCTTTACTAAAATCATCTTCTTCACGATTTTTTATCAACATCTTTTGACTTTTTAACATTCACAACACTCCCTATTATTTCTGCATCAGTAGCACCACATGTCATGTCAACCTCAGCAGACTCAATACTCTCTTCTATCTCCTTTTCATTAAGTTTATTGACTGGATTTGAAGCACATTGTTCTTCAACAATGCAAGGAGGTGAAACCTCTCTGCAAACCCCAAGCTACAATTACATCAAACTATCCGTAAAGGAATGATTATCTGAGTAATTCCAAGAACAAATAACATTTTTTTAATCTTATTTTTTTTTCATTTTATATTGGTTAGAAGCGATACAGGGACTAGTGGCCTTCAGTGGAGGGAGGGGAATCAAGGGGATTTTTGCCTCCCATCACCCCATGCCCATGCTTGGCCTTGTCTGGGCACATTTTACATGGTCGCTAGGTGGAGGTGGGAGTTGCTCCTCTCATCTAGTGGAACACTATGAAACATCCTACATCACACAAGAAAGGTTTCCACATCAAAATTGCACTCAGGCAAAAATTTCAAGAATGCCAAGGTTGAGAAACTCTGATAGAGAGACATAACCTCCTCAGGACAATTTTTCTAAAGAAATTTCATGTTCTAAATAACTTCTCAGTCTGAGAGTTAACTCCATGAGGTAATGCTAGCACTCAGAAACACAGTAGAATTATTAATTACCACTATCTCTTCTAAGACTATCTAATAATAGAATATCTCTGCTCTCCTCCAGTCTATCAATCTGAAAAATCAACTGTTTATGGGAGATAAGTAGATAACAGCTTTGAAGTTAATAAGACAGTTATGCTTCCTAGGTAGTGCTAGTGGTAAAGAACCTTCCTTCAATACAGGAGACATAAGAGACATAAGGAGACATAAGAGATGCTGTTTGATCCCTGGGTCCAGAAGATCCCCTGGAGGAGGGTGTAGCAACCCATTGCAGTATTCTTGCCTCTTCCCATGGATAGAGGAGCCTAGAGGGTTCCATAGGGTTGCAAAGAGTCAGACACAACTGAAGTGACTTAGCAAGCACACAGGCTTTTGTTCTTTGCAAACTCATATGAGAATCATTCCTAACTGCTTAAAACAACTGTTATCTGAGGAGAAAGAAAACAATTGGTATTTGGATCCACTTTTATATGCCAATTTAGAATTAAGCTAATTCAGTCCAAATAGTCCCACTTCATCAAAACTGTTCGATTATTCATGGGTAAGATTGTGTTCAATTTTCTTTTGAAAAATTCAATCTTTTTCTTATAACGTCTATACATTGCTACCACACTTTTCCCATCCACCCCACCACCACTGGGCACATCTTATTTCCTAAACAATGACCAACCACAGAGCGCAAAAGCAATCTTCCACAGAGTGTGCTTGAATCAGTCAACTGTACTTGCTCAAAGGGAACAATTACTTTTTTGAAGAGCATTAGGTAGAGAAAGAAGCACTGTTTGATAATCTTATTAAAAGCATTACAAATGTGGTCAAAGCAAACATACACAGACTATGGCATTTTTTGCACTCTTATTTGAAGACAAAGGAAATAGGCAATCTAAGCAATTGTCACACGTTGGCAAGGTGACACTAACATTGTAATGCTGTCTCAAAGCCGTCCATATTTTTAAAAATTACCCCAAGGGAAACAGGTGTAAATGATATAAGTACACAATTCATAAATATATAAGTACAAATAATTGACAGAAAATGCTCAACTCCAATCTCACTAGTATTCCAGAATATGCAAATTAAAGCAAACCTGTACACTTAAAGAGTACAGAAGATATATTCTCAAAATTGCTAGTGCAAACACATATTAAGCCCTTGCCATCTGCATGGCATTGTTTATTCAATGGATTTTTTTAATGTAATTTAAAACTCATCAAATGTACAAATTCTTTCTTTTTTACACTGAACACCATGTCAATGAAGGACTGTTACGAGTAGGTGGGCTAGAGCAAGAGTGGTCTGTCAATCTGGCTCAAATGTATTTTTGACAATGAATAGCTCTGTAGAGCTAATAGTCTGGTAGACGTTCTGTGAAGAACTGTGTACTTAGAATTCACAATAGCAGTCAGGTTTGTTGGTATGTCATATGGGGACAGGAAGGGTATCTCATAACTGCATCATTTGGCTCCTAACCCTCAAATAGTCTTAGAACACTCATCAATTTCAATAAAATATGCTGATAGGATATATGCAAGACCATCAGAACAGGTGTCAAGTTGTTCCTTGTTTTTTATTTCTGAGGGAAAAAAATAAGTGAATCAGAGAAAAACTAGAAAGGTAGAAGTATATCAATGCTTTTCTCCCTTTAGTTCCCAATCAGTTTCACAGCACTTCTTATTGCTTATGACTATTACATTACAAAGCAATTAAGCTTAACAATGTATGTAATTCTAATAATGTAATAGCACTATAACAAAAGAACAGGGGTTTCTGAGTTGGTGTCAAAAGTATTATTCAAATACTGCAATTTCCCAGAGTAATAATATCATTATAATTGAAAGTCAGTGCCATTGGGTTGGTGTGCAAGTACAGCAACAATAACAAAACAAAAATAAAAGTCATGAATGGTATAACAACACAACAAGTCAGGTTGGTTAATCAAGGCACTGACTCATGCTTTCCACCACCCGTCCCCCAGAAAAATAAATTACATATTTCTCACACTCACAATTTAAAAAGAAAATCAAGGAAAAGGCTTTCTTCAAGGAAGAACTCCCCCGCCATTTGTTTTTCTGCTCTGAAACAGAGAAGTGTCTGCTAGCAGCAGCATTTGCTAAATGAAACATTTCTTGTGATAAAGTTGCATTGGCAGGTGGGGGAAAAATTCAGCCACCTGTTCTCACACTCATTTGAATTTCAGTGCTAAATCCGTCAAGGTATTTCTTCCCCCATGAGAAATAAATTAAAAACTTAAGATGGTATTAGTCATTTCCCATTGATTTTTCTATAGATTCAAAATGTGCATTCTGCATTGAATTCTAAAGATATTAATAAGCTTCCTGTCTCAAAAATTTAGAACTCTCCTTCACCACCCCATCAAAACCTGAATCATATGCATGCACACACACACTCAATGACATTAAGAAAAAAAAGAAAGTATTTTTAAAAATCAGAAATTTTCCAATTCATGAAGTTAATGTACATATAATAAACCTGGCATTTTCTGTAAAAGAAAAACCTTTAAAACCTAAAATATTTAAAGATATATCCCAACTAAAATTATCATTTATGGTACCACTGCACAAGGAATTTATCAACATCATAGCAATTCCTCTTAAGAAAGTGTAAATTAATCACTATTTCAGAAACTATGGAGAATGTATCTTAAGAAGATGTCTGCCTCAAAGAAGCCAAGAAAGATAAAGCTTTTGTTATTTGTATTTTTTAATGACATAAGTACATTATTATCAGGTTGCAATAAATCTGCTAATGGAAAGCTTTAGCATAGATGATATAAAATAGCTGCTAAACTTTCGAAGGCTTTCTTTTCTGCTGTAGCAATACCAGAGCCCACAAAAGAGAAAAAGTTCAAGGTGATAGTGTCAGACTCGAAAGTGATTTTCCAAAGTAAAGAAGTTTCTTTATATGCAAATGTATGTCACATTTAAAATAAAGTCACATTAATAAATAACTGATGTCAGTTTTAACATAGGAATAAGATTATCTACCCAGCACCTGCTGTGTACTAGGCAGTGTGCCAGACATGTCCTCTGTGCTGCTTAATCCTCGTAACAATCCCATTCTAAAGACAGGAAACTGAAGCTCAGTGAGTTTAAGGCCTCGAGATGAATCTGATAACTGATTTAAACTTGAATCTGATTCCACAGCCCACATTGTTCCCACCACACCAAGCCTAAAAAGCAAAGAGCAGAGAGTATAGGCCATGAAGCCTCAAGATGGACATTCCAATGTTTAGTTTATAGACATGAGGATCATTCTGTTACAGGGAACCAATTTGTTGGCTGAATTAGTTCAGGCTAAAATTACCCAATTTTACCACTACCTCATAACAACCATACCAATGTTAAAAACCTCTCCATGCCATTCTCCCAACACATCTGGGGTTGGGAGGGAGCATATCCTAAGATATAACTCAGATCAAATTTAGGGAGAACTCAACATTACTGATATGAACATCTAAAAGAACAGATTCTGAATTCCAAAGCCATCCAATAGCCATCACAGAAATAGCACTATGACACAGATGAGGGAATCGGGCTAAACAAATGGGATGACAAATTATATTCTACTTTAACTTGATGAAAGTTAATTATCCAAACCATAAAGCATTTGCATTGAATATCTCAGTCCTGTCCTTGAAGTGAAGTGAAGTCATGCAGTTGTGTCCAACTCTTTGAGACCCCATGGGCTGTAGCCCACTAGGCTCCTCAGTCCATGGGATTTTCCAGGCATGAATACTGGAGTGGGTTGCTATTTCCTTCTCTAGGGGATCTTCCTGACCCAGGGATCGAACCTGGGTCTCCCACATTGTAGGCAGTCGCTTTACTGTCTGAGCTACCAGGGCACTGTCAATTTAATGTTTGCTCCCTCTATCTATATTTCAAAACTTTAGTCTTCCTTTCTCTTTTAAAATCCATATATCCATTAAACTACATCAAGTCTCATGCACCTAGACTAGAAAATTCTACTGTTTGGAAGCTTGGTTTATATAAATTTCTCATCATATTTGGATGAAAGATATAGATAGAAAGTGAAAGTCACCAAGTCCTGTCCGACTCTTTGCGACCCCATGTACTATACAATCCATGGAACTCTCCAGGCCAGAATACTGGAGTGGGTAGCCATTCCCTCCTCCAGAGGGGTCTTCTCAACCCAGGGATCGAACCCAGGTCTCCCACATTGTAGGTGGATTCTTTACCAGTTGAGCCATCAGGGAAGCACCAAGGGGTAGTTAAATAGATAGATGGAGATAGATGGATAGATGAAGTAGAAACAAAAAGAATAAGCAAAAGAATGAGTTCTACTTGAAATTAATATAACATTGTAAATCAACCACAATGCTTTTTAATAAATGAATTCTAAATGCCGATTCTGTATCTACTACGTAAAAAGTTAAGTCTCAGTCAAAACTCCCCTGCCTTAAGAAGCCATATAAGGTGAGAGAGTACACAAGTGGTACTGGTGGGAGGCAGACAGCAACATGGACATATAGTTTGGGTGAACAGCATAGACTCCCATCACAGTCAACAGTTTCCTTCCCAGCACCCAGAAGAGTTATAACCCTCTAAAAGGATGCTCCCTACCCCACTACAGCCAGCACCAGCCCAGCTATGAAGAAGTTGAGCTATACCTGAGGCCAGGAGCATGCCTTCTCCTTCTTCAATCCCCAAATGAAGAAACTGGAATGGGAACTCTGACACCCCGGCCACCTTTCTATAAAGGAGCTTTTTGCCCCCAGAGGACTTATTAACCAAGGTGTCATTTTATTCCTATTATCTGTAACTCACTAACTTTGAAATTTGACTATGGTGCTATGGTGCGTTTCAAGGGAAAACCGTATTATTAAAGACTTGGGCTTTTACCTGCCTAAAATTTCAGTTTATGAAATATTCAAACATCCAAGTTATCCAATTTTAGAGTTTATTATAAAGGCAGATTCCACAAGCTCAAAACCAATTAGAAATCACTGAGACAAATCTCTCTGGGAACAGGAGGAATCATTAATCAAGTGGTAAAAATCCAATCCATTTCTGTCTTTTCTGAATTTCCTAGTTATATCAATTTCATGAAATCAATAATTCATGACCATGTCTTAAGGGAATGTTTATTTCTCTTTTAAAAGGAAACATGATAATAATAACAAGGAGTAAACTTTCCAACTTAAAAGTAATAGCCAATTGCACTCCATGCTTTAAGAATTACAATTGGCAGCTCAATGAGTCCCACTGATTCTATCTTCAAAGACTATAATAAACATAACAAATCTCATTATTGATTTTGCAATGACCTAGAGGCAATCCTAATTATTTCATGAATATATCAAATCAATCATTTAAATATGTTTAATATGATTTCATCAAATCAATGTTTTATTATGACAGCCAATATTTTTAAGAGAAAAGAAGGTAATACAAAAAGAGAAATCAGAAGATAAAGTCTTAACCCCAAGAGTCTGGGAATCACACTAAGGACAGTTCTCCCAAGCCTGTCTCAGATATGAAGCTTGGAGAAGAAAAAAGTCTAATTTTAGTACCATTTTTCATAATGGAATTATTTTCCATTTTGTACATATTTGCCTCACCATTAAAGCTTTTCTTTTGTTTTGTTCTTGTTTCTTTTTAGAATATTTATTTGCTGCCCCAGGTCTTAGTTGTGGCATGTGGGAGGGGCCTAGTTCCCTGACAGGCATTGGACCCGGGTCCTCTTCATTGGGAGTGCAGTCCTAGCCACTGGACCAACAGGGGAGTCTCCATTTTTGTTTGTTTCTTTTTTGGTCGAGCCCTGCAGCATGTGGAATCATAGATCCTCAAACAGGGATGGAATACATCCCCTTTGTACTGGAAGCAAAGTCTTAACTACTGGACTACCAGGGAAGTCTCATCATTAAGGCTTTTTAAATGAAACTTTGCTATAAGACTTTGTTATCCATCTTGTACAATGCTTACCATAAAGAAACATAACCGGTTATTCCTGACCTTAAGTTCTTAGGTTGTTAGAAGATGAAAGAAACCTTACTGTCACAGCCCTCATCTATCTACACATTCAAGCATATTCTAAGAGAAGAAATACAGAAATGACTTATTTTTCTCCTGAAATGCCATCCAGAACCTCCACTCAACTACAGTCCTAGAAAAGTATTTTAACTAAGATCACTGTATTGGTCAGTTGCATTCAATATCACAATGCAATTTCATGATCTAACTACAGATAGCTCTATTAATGTGAGTAACAAAAATTGCTCTATAAAAATACTTTCATAAGATTTTGCCCACTGTGCAGGAAGGAGTCTTTTGAATAAAGTATTTATGTACCATGACTATATTTGTTTACCCCAAATATTAAGTATTCTTGACAAAATTGGTAATGACTTCCTGGAAGGCAGACTGGTTATTTTTTTAAGAGAGTAGATGCAAATTATGATTCATTGAGGAGTTTGGGGGTAAGATGTTTCTTTTTAGGAACATAATGGTCTCTGGCTTAAAGAGTTTGTGTTCTTGGTTGGAACTCAAAAAGGGTCAAGGCAGACCATATCATTTAAACACTATGACTGTAGGCATCCAACACTCACATTTCCCAGTCAACTAAGTGGGAATTCTGAAATAGAAGCTAACTGGAGCATTTTCAGACTGTGTGTGTATGTGTCTTGCTGAAACAATCTATGAATTGTGAAGTTGTAATGAAGTACTGCCTCAAACTGTGACATATATAACTGAAGGATATTAACCAAGAGAGAAGCATTCCCTTCCTTTCCTTCCTTCCATACTGTCCTTTAAACTAATTTTCATACCCCAATTTATAATTTCTGACTCTCAAATTGCAGGTGAGAAGGAGGTGAAGAAGGGTCACCAAGTAGATGAAGAGAACAGGGTCAAGGTGTCAAGTCTGCTCAGCTAGTTGGAAAATGCTGGCCTAAATGCTATTCCCCCTCAAATCACCCCGTCTATAACAAGCTATTTCTTGAAGCAATGTCATTTTTAAATGTTCAAAACCCAGTATTTTTATAGATCATGCTTTAAGGAGAAAATTAGCTTTTTAATTTTTTTTTTTTTTTTTTTTTTTACTTTGCAGTACTGTATTGGTTTTGCCATACATCAACATGAATCCACCACAGGTGTACATAAGTTCCATACTAGCAATGGGAAAATTTGACTACATAGCTCTTGATCATTCCTGGAAGCTTAGTCAGTCAGAAGAAAGTTTAGGAATCTCAAATGTATCTAGATGTCATGCATTCAAGAGAGACATAGATAGGATATTCTGGATTCTAAAAGAAAAGTGTTATCATCAAAATATTTCAGTCATCTTTGACTGCTGGTTCTCACCCATCTCCTATGTCCAGGCAACTAACAAAGTACTACTAAGTGTCTCTCTAGTATGCATCTATCTTTTACCACCTCTCCACCCTCACTGTCCCTGCCACACTTTGGGTATCTATTACTTCTTCCTTGGATTTGGTTATTAACATATTTTTTACAGTACAGCTTCTTCACATACTGCAGCTGTATTTATAGCTCTGAAAGTCACTTCCTTGCTCAAAAGTATTCAATGACTCCTCTCTGCTTGCTGAACAAAAGTCAAATCTTACACTCTTGGATTCCAGGCTTTTTGGACTAGCCCTCTTTAACTAGTTGTACATTCTGCAAATAAAGCAAATATATATTTAATGATTGAGAATAAAAATCTAAATTTATTCACAAACTATCATTTGTTTTGCTTTAGAATATGTTGTTTTCATACATTAATAACTGCTATGCTTTTTTTTTCTATCGTT
>SJYC01040586.1:0-13268 GCA_006408675.1 Madoqua kirkii
ATCCTTCTAAAGGGGTTCAGAACAAGCCTCCCCACAATGTACCACTTTTGTATAAGGATTATTTTGAGCAAAAGGCAATTAAGATTCTGCAGGCTCAAAAGAAACTTCTACCACTCCCTTATGTATCTAGAGGAATTAAAACTGGGGGTCTTTTCCAGAATAAGCAATTACCAGAGATAAATGTTATCTGAGTGGCCTACTGTTTGTCAGGGTAAACACCTAATTACTCAAAATCTGGACTTCCCAGGTGGTGTTAGTAGGAAACAACCCACCTGCCAATGCAGGAGACATAAGAGATGCAGGTTCGATCCCTGGGTTGGGAAGATCCTTGGAGGAGGGCATGGCAACCCACTTCAGTATTCTTGCCTGGAGAATCCCACAGACAGAGGAGCCTGGTGGACTGTAGATCGCACATATACCTAAATGAGGCCTTTTGGTATCTGTGTGACAGACGTTGTATGTGCCTACCAGGGTGCCTAGAATGGTAGGTACTCTCTGTGATGGAAGTCAGGACAAAAAAATGTTGCTTGCCATTTCAGTAAGCACAGAATGCTGCCCTCCATCAAGCCATCAGCTGCTGTACTGCCCTGATGACAGTACACCCTGAGGGGAATTCAGGATGGAGAAAAACAGGATACTTATCTAAGGGATAAGTCAATGAGCCCAGACTCCTACGTCTTCTTTTGCACAGAAAAGCACTAAAATCATTAACTTGAGATGTCTGCTTTTTTTTAGAAGTAGTAATCTTTTGACCTTCAGTTACAAGCTCATTTTTTTCAGTAAAAATTCCTATATATCTTGACTCCTCCCTTACCTCAATGGAACAGTTCCTCAGAGCTCTCTGAGAGGCTATCCTCTGGGCTACAGTCCTCAGTAAGGTCCCCCAATAAAACATAAATCACAATTTTTAGGTTGTGATTCCTTCAGTCAACAGATGCTTGGAGGAGTCAGTGACTGAATAACTGAACTGAGCAAAGGAAATAGCTACTACAAGGAAGGGAAACACCAATTATCATCTATCTGTAAAGCTAGAAACTGAGGAAATGCATTTCACTGATTAATCACCAGTGAACACTGGTGACAGTTTAGACCAGGGAACACTGAAAAATGAAAGTGTTTCCTAAAATCAGTCATTTCTACAGACTGCTAACCGAGAAAGATAAAAGTATAGTCTTTGGATAGTTACATCCTATTAAATTATTGTAACCAGTGATGATGAAATAGTAAATCACAAAATCCAATGTTGACAATAACTGCTCCACTAGATGCAACAACAATAAAAATTAAAACAGTATATTCAACCAAGCAAGCCATGGCACATCACCAATACCTAGTAATTCAAAAGTTATGCTGAGAAGTCACAGTAAAATACACAAGTGAAGCACAAGAGGGCCCAATGCTAACAAGTCCCTCCAACTTTAGAAATAGAGAAAAATATACATATTTGATTAAAGACCTATGAAGCTTCTGTTTCAATATGAAAATGATCATTTCGGCTTAAGAAAATGTCTCAAATCCCTCTCTCACCCCGTTGCCTGGCCTTCCCCCTTATGCAATGGGCAGGGTAGAAATGGCAAAGATATTAACATAATGAACAACATAAAGAATAAAAGACAAAGCAATTCCCCATAGGAAAGAGCTGATTCACAATAGCTTTAGCACGTGCATAGGGTTAGGGAGAAGGAGTGATGGCTTCTGCAGCTGTGAGGGCTCACTGACAGAGGATCATTAGCCACTATCTTCCGTGTGTTCTGGGCCATTGTTACAAAGGCTGGAGCTTTCTTTTTAAACAAAAGTAATGTGGTCTTAAAAAAGGGAGTTAGTGTTTTGCTAACGCTGGAGTTGAATTTTGCCACTGGGACATAGAAATATAATGTATAACTCCCTATGGACTAGTTGGAAATACAAGATTCATAAAAGCTTCTAGGATCCTGAATCTAAAGGAAAGACTGGCTCAGAAGCCACAGAGAACAGTCGGCAGCCAGGGAAACAGACAATAACAATTAAAGGAATAAGTCCCACAACAATGAAAAATTGGTAACAAAAAACAGAACTGTGTATTAACTAATCACACAACAGCCAAGAGTAAATCTGACCTGCCATCTTTTCTAATCTAAAATTTAACACTTAATTATGCCTTCTCTATTGCTTTCATCATCTCAAACTTCTATGACTCCTTGTGTCGATAAAGACTCCACTTTGAAGGTCTCTTCAACCCCAGCCCTTTTATCAGTGAACTGAAGGTTCTTGCTTTGTTGCAAAAGAATTTGGAGATGAAGTGATAGGTAAGAACTGGATTTATTCAGAGAGAAACTCACTCCACAGGCAGAGTGTAGGCCATCTCAGAAGGTGAGAGAGAGCCTCAAAATACGGCATGGCTAGTTTTATGGGCTGGCTAATTTCACAGGTTAATAAGTCAGAGGAGTATTTCAATTATTTGGGGGAAAGGGCAGGGATTTCCAGGAATGGGCCATGACCCACTTTTGACCTTTTATGGTTGGCCTCAGAAGTGTCATAGCACTGGTGGGTGTATCATTTAGCATGCTGATATATTACAATGAGCACATTATGAGGCTCAAGGTCTACTGGAAATTGAATCTTCCACCATCTTGGACCCAGCTGGTTCTAACCAGTCTCTGTCATGTCCTATGGCCGTATCATTCTTTTAAATGCTGTGCCCTGCTCCCTTCCCTTCTGTTTCAGCCCTACCTTATTTATTCAATCCTATTTCCCATTATAAGCTATCCCAGAGTTTCACACAACTGGGAAACAAAGAACCCTTTACTCAGAACTTCCATGGGAGTTACAAATTTTTTTTTAAGTTACAACTTATAATTTCTGTGTATTCAAGAGAAGTCACACAGACATGTTACACAGAAACAGTTCAAGGAATAGAGGTCCAGGGCAAAGGGAAATTAGCAGAGGTTTCCCTTGTCACCAGATATCTTCTCCTACAGGGCCAACTCTCCCTCCAATAAACTTTCTTCCAACTCTTCTGCCTACCTTACCTCTCCTCATTGTTTGCTCTACACCACTTCCAGAAATTCCAGCAATTACAGGTTCATTTTAGCTAAATAGAAGTTTGTTGAAATTGTACCAAGTACAACTGCTGGGATGAGATAGCTATCAGTTTTTCACACCTTGGTGTGAATGCGTTCAGTCACATTTCTTCAAATAGCATAGAGCTGAGGACCTCAAGGAATAGGGAAGGCTGGCAGTGAGAGGGAGCCTTCTGGAATCATGGCAACCTTGGGCAGGGTGCTATTTGAGGGAAGTTGGCAAGAGGCCTTGCTGGATAGAGAAACTTGACTAGAGATAGAGAAAGAGAAATTGAGATAGAGAAAGCTGCAAAAAGGGTCACAGGAGAACAACATAGCTCAGCTTCCAGCACCATGGTGTCTTCAAGCCAGAATCTACCACACCTTTCCAGACCCCCTGCTGCCAGACCCTGGAGCCCAAACTAGTACTGTCCATGGACTCAAGCAGGTTAAATACAGTGTCTGCCGCAGGGCCAGAAACCTCACCATCATGTATATGATGTATCCTGTCCAGACAAATGATTTGTAAATATACCATTAGAATTCACGTCATTGATAGGTTAGGAAATACACGTACTTTTTTTTGGCTGCACTGCAAGCATGTGGGACCTAAGTTCCCTGGCCAGGGATCAAACATGTGGCCCCTGCAGTGGAAGTCCAGTCTTAACTACTGAACTACCAGGGAAGTACCCGTACTTTTCAATATATATCTCCTCTCCTCCAATACACACACTCTTGGCAGGTGGTCTCTTCTATTTTACAGATGCTGTTTTTTCCTGTTGCCATCCATTCAAGAAACTTGACTGAACTCAAGTGAACACTGCCCTTGCCTGGATTGTGGCTGTTCCTCTGCTCTTAAGTTCCAAATCAAACTCTACCTAATTTTGATTCTCCAACACTCACCAAATGCCCTCTTTTTAAAACTCTTGCAGCACTCACCTCAGCCTCTGAAATAAAGACTGAAAGCTAACTTTCTACAGGCAGAGGCCATTCATTCACCCTCTCAAACAATTAATAAGCATCTACTTCTGCCGTGCTTAGGCTGGAAGTTCAAACCAGAGTAAGTCCAGCTTCCTACAACCCTAAAGGTGGCCAGAGCACAGGGAACATTAAGTGCAGTCACAATACAACATGAGATACACTACAGTGGAGGTGACATGAACACACATGGAGAGCCCTAACTGAGCAGGGAATCAGGCAAGTTTCATGGAGGTGACACCTGAGCTGAGTTTTTAAGAATAAGCAGGGATAGGTCAGGCAGTCAAGAGACACAGAGGGACTGGTGAGGAGAGAGGCAAATTAATTAAGACTCAACTGCAATTATGACAGCATAAAGTCTTAAACTAAACTAGCAGTGGGGGACATTCAAAAAAATGTTAGGAGATAAATAACAGGACTTACTGATTGGAGATGATTACAGTGGCTAACGTGTGGATCAATTACCATGTACTAAACAGCATTATAAATGCCTTACTCACTAAACAATTTAACTTATCTTTACTATGATCTTATAAAGTAGGTACTCTTAATATCATCATTTTACAGAAAAGTAAGGAATAGGAAAATCAAGTGACGTGAGCTAGACAATGAGTAAACTCCTGAACTGAAATCTGACTTCAAGCAGGATAGCTCCAAAGACTACCACTTAAACCATACACTATCTTTGAATGTGAGGTTGTGAAGGAGAAGGGAGCCCAGGACAGAGAGAGAGAATGGTCAAGTCAGAAAGGGCCACAATCTATGGAACTTTAATACATTATCTGTTGCATTATCATTTCTGCTCCTTGTTCCTAACCTCAAAAGCAAATTTCTCTGTTCATTTTCTTTCTATATGTTCTAGTATTTTCTTAGATAGACTGGTAATCCAAAGGTACCTAAAATGATTTACCTTTCTGGCATATCTCCCTTTTTAGGCTGACAGTATCCAAAAATACATCTTACTCATCTTTGATGAACAGCATCCAGTACCTAATATGTATTCAGTAAATATTAATTGGCTTGAACATAGAATAGCAATGATTCTTGAAGTTCCCTATTCCTCAATCATTTGTATGGACTTTGTCATCTCATTCCTACCTTTATTAGTTTTTTCTTCTTTAAATCAACTCTTTAAAAATTTACATTTATCTTAAAGGGAAAATGCTATACTTATTACTGCAAATGGAAAACTGCTATAATGTATCACAATGAAAGGGCAACTGTAAATACAGACACAACTCCTAAAACAAGAAATGCTTGCTGGTACAGAAATCAACAACATCCTATTCCCCACGTAGTGCCTTACACATGCTATGGAGTAGAGTGAGGTTTTTTCCTATCGAAGTGAAATTCACATACCATAATTAACAATTTTATATTGAACAACTCAATGGCAACTAGCACATTCTGAATGGGGGCAACTATGACTCTATCTTGTCTTCAAATATTTTCATCACTCCCAAATAAAAACCCATATCCATTAAGCAGCTATTCCTTATCCTAACATGCCTGCAGCCACTGGCAACTACCAATATACCTTCTGTCTCAATGGATTTATCTATTTTGATATTTCACATAAATGGAGTCATAAATTATGTGATTCTTCGTGCCAAGCTTCTTTCACTGAGCATAACGTTTTGGAGGCTCATCCACAATGTACAGAGTATCAGTACTTCATTTCCATTTATGGTGAAATATTACATTGTACGTATAAACCACGATTCATTTAGCCATTCATCCATCAATGGACATTTGAGCTGCTTCCATCTTTGGCTCTTGTGACTAGCTGTGAACATGCATGTACCTGCATTTGTTTGCCTACCTGTTTTCCTTTCTCCTGGGTATATACCTAGGAGTGGAATTTCTGGGTCATATGTTTAATGTTTTGAGGAAACTTTAGGGTTGATTTTGTATAGCATACTCTTTTTGTGTTTCAAAATAACACATGGAATAACACACACCAGGGTATGTGTGTCCAAACAAATGACATGTAAGGAAAGAGGCCCATTCTTATCAAGCTTTTGAAAACACAAATTTTAGATACTTTTTATCATATATCTACACTAGTTGTTTTCTTGGCAGTTCCCTTTTCATCAGTAGCAGATGGTTCAGGCAATTACTAAATTAGGTCTTCATATCTGAAAATACATGACTGATTTCATCAAAATCATGCTCTAGTATGAGCATTTCCTTCACAGTCTAGCACCTTTACATTTTAGAAATTCCATTTTACCCCCTGATCAGTGCTAGTTCAACAACAAAATAGCGGGGAGGGAAAAAGCAACCAAATCTAGAGCACAGGCTTAATTTCAATTCACAATTACATTTCTGACAAATGCTCTGTAGATTTAAAAGTCATCATTTCCTGGATATACAGTTTTGCTCTCTCCTTGAAGTAACTGCAGCCACGCATTGTCAGGCATGCCTGAGCACAGCACTAGTGATGCAGGTCGTGTGGAAGAGATGGTGTTGCCTGCTCTGGTCTTGACTTCAGCAATAATATCCATGAAATCACAAGTGTAATACACCAGACTTTTTTACCCTAATAAACATTAAAATGAACAACAAAACTATTGGAATTGAAAGTGTAAGCCTATGTACTGCCTGGAGTCTTTATACTGCCAGTAGCACACACACCATACTTCAGAAAACACTGCTCTGACAGGAGCTATTGTTTAAAACTGCATATGCTATACTCACATATTTTTTTTTGCCAAGCAAACAGGAAGTTACTCTCTTGTCTGCAAACTGACAAAGAACAAATGTCCAACTCAAACACAAAGAGTTCTCAATAAGCACAGCTCAACAAAGGAGTTCTTAAGAAATCTGAAGACTTAGACCTCTTGAGTTCCTAAGAGAAAGGTGAAGGATGTTAGGCGAGCATCTCCTAGAAAGATGTGTATAAGAGACAGGGGCCATTGTTACAAAGGCTGGAGCTTTCTTTTTAAACAAAAGTAATGTGGTCTTAAAAAAGGGAGTTAGTGTTTTGCTAACGCTGGAGTTGAATTTTGCCACTGGGACATAGAAATATAATGTATAACTCCCTATGGACTAGTTGGAAATACAAGATTCATAAAAGCTTCTAGGATCCTGAATCTAAAGGAAAGACTGGCTCAGAAGCCACAGAGAACAGTCGGCAGCCAGGGAAACAGACAATAACAATTAAAGGAATAAGTCCCACAACAATGAAAAATTGGTAACAAAAAACAGAACTGTGTATTAACTAATCACACAACAGCCAAGAGTAAATCTGACCTGCCATCTTTTCTAATCTAAAATTTAACACTTAAATCACCCAAGTCCCATAGTGCTCAGTCATGTCCTACTCTTTGTGACCTTATGGACTGTAGTCCTCTGTCCATTGGATTCCTCAGGCAAGAGTACTGGAGTGGGTTGCCATGCCCTCCTTGGGGGATCTTCCTGACCTAGGGATCGAACCCACATTTCCTGCATCTTCTGCATTGCAGATAGATTCTTTACCATTGAGCCACTGTGGAAGCCCCACTGACACACTATCTACTGTCCAAAAACAGAGAAGAATTTGTAAACAAATCATTTCCTTTTTTTAATATAAATATTATCATAGAAAGTCTTTATTCTTATTCTAAAGTGAAAGCATTTAACCAATTTTTCAAAAGGAGGTATCCATAGCTATATACAAAAACAGAATATACCTTAAAAGCTGCATAAAAAGTACAATTTTCCAGTTTGAAGACTTTTACTGCTGAAAGTCTATTCACATATAACTGTGGGTGGAGGGCTGATGAAAAACAAATCCAACAAACAAAAATCTATCTATAGGTCAAATATTTTGAAAACTGGTCTAAGACATAATAAAATAACTTAAGAATATAAGAATAAACATAAAGATTAAATAGGATAATATATGTAAAGTGCCTAGTACATGGCTCCTTTGTGTCACAGCAATTTAACAATTGGCAGCTTAGATCATCCAAGATCAGGTGGCTCTCCCTGTTCCTTGGAACTAAACCACAAATCCTCTGGCCACAATTAAATTACAACTGTCAGGGCTCCCATAATTCTGTTTGTTCCCCTATTTTAGACCCACCATATTCTACCTCATCTAATAATTATATGTATTTGTATATGTATTTTATTAGGTTGCAAGCACCTCTGAAGGCTCCTTAAATCTTAAAAGAAAGTGCAACTAAAACCACTTAATAAATGTGAATAATACTACCTTATTTTTGTATGATACCCTACTAATTACCAGAGAAGGCAATGGCACCCCACTCCAGTATTCTTGCCTGGAAAATCCCATGGAGCCTGGTGGGCTGCAGTCCATGGGGTCGCTAAGAGTCGGACACTACTGAGTGACTTCACTTTCACTTTTTACTTTCATGCATTGGGGAAGGAAATGGCAGCCTACTCCAGTGTTCTTGCCTGGAGAATTCCAGGGACAGGGGAGCCTGGTGGGCTGCCGTCCATGGGGTTGCACAGAGTTGGACACGACTAAAGTGACTTAGCAGCTACTAATTACAAAGCACTTTCATGTCCTTAATTTCATTAATTAATCATCTTTTATTATCTTTGCCTCACCAAGAAGGAAACTGAAACCCACGGAGATCAAGTGATAGCTTATTAAAAGCAAAGCTTGGCTTAGAAATAGAGTTTACAAAAGCAAATAGGGAGAGAAAGGGAGAAGAGTGACTAAGACATTTCCCAAAAGGATATGTGGAATGTGTGGTCTTGATTTTTTCAACTACAGACACAATAGATCATCTCTTAAGAATCACCTTGCATTTGATACATGGTGGTTCAGAGGGACCTTGAACTGGTTGCATCTGCCTAGACCTAATCAGGAGAGAAACCAAACAAAAATTTGAACTGAGAGTTTCACAAAAAGAATTATTAGCTGTGACAGGGGATTTGCATAACAGGGAACTGGAGTAATGAGCAATTGACTAGTGCTAAGTAAAGCCAATTCTAAAAAATACAGGAATGTCATATGTCAGGAACAACTATTACCCCTAAGGCTGAGATAAAGCATGCAAGTAAGAGATCTCTCCCTCAAGGTTCAGTGTCCAAGGAAGTATCGAAGCCAGGGCCAAGATCCAGACCTTATGTGGAGAGGACACAGCTTGCAGAAGGGCAGAGAAGTTGCTATGGTGCTCATCTTTGAAATTTCTGGAAAAATGAGGCAGCTTTGGGCATTCTCAGAAATTTCAAAGATGAGACTATTATTTGGAACATACCCAAGATGCACCCTCTAGAAAGTGTCTGACCAGAAGCACTCTGACACAATACTGTCTAAGGGGACACTGGGAAAAAGTACTGCCAATTGAGTAAAGAAATTGAGCACTAAAGAAGATACCCAATTTGCCTGAACAGTACTGAGCTAGCCCACAGGAACCAGGAAGCAAAACCCTCTCCTCCTGCTATGTCTTTCCAGAACCCTATACTAACAAAACTTCATGTCAAGCGATAAAGAAAGCAAACAGTTAAAAGCCTCAGATCTATGTCCACAGAGCAGGCAAAAAGGGTGAATTTGAACCTGAGGGTCAATTAATCAATAACTAGCACACTGGTTAACTGAGAAATACTGTTTGTAAGTAAGAGTCAAATTACAGCACAGCTAGCTACAATAATTGCTTTACAAAGTCTGCATTCTGAACAAATTTGCTAGAATGAGAATTATGTAGCTGCGTTGTTTTGATTCTATTACTTCATGCTATATAAAAAACAAGCTGATGTATACCAACTCATATCCACTTACGAGGTTATAATTAGGTAAAAACACCTTCACAAAATTTTGAAGGCAGCGTATTAGACTTTTACCTATGTAATCTAACTGGCCAGGATGCTGAAGAAGAGAACCTTAAAAGACGATGTAGAATAAAAAGGTAAAATCATCTCTCCATCCAGAAACCAGAATGGACAACGATACACAATGAATGTGTAGTATGAAAGACAATATACTGTAACTATGCAATTGTTCCTAAAATAATGATTTTACCTGTTTAGAGTGGTCTTTACTGTCAACATGCTAACTCATTTTAAACTTGTAAGATGGAAAACTGTGAGCACATTTGGTGGACAGGAACATAAACCACAAATACTAAAAATTAATCAGTTAACTTAGCTCACATAGTAATTTGTCACCGCCCTTCCTCAAGAGATCTCCTTACAGGGTCTAAAATTCACTTAGCTTTTTGACCAAACAAATGCATCCAAGAGGTTCTTTAAGGCTAAAACCAATCCCTATCAGAGAATCTCAAACTATCACTGGTAATTACAGGGTGTTTTCTACTGCAACTTTCTCTCTTCTAATCTCCTAAAAATGCTATAGAATAAACTTAATTTCAATTTACTTTGATCAAACGTATATTTGAGGGGGACTTCCCTGGTAGTCCAGTAGTTAAGACTTTACCTTACAATGCAGGGGGTGCAGGTTTGGGCCCTGGACAGAGTACTAAGATCCCACATGCCTTGCTGCTGCTGCTGCTGCTAAGTCACTTCAGTCGTGTCTGACTTTGTGCGACCCCATAGACGGCAGCCCACCAGGCTCCCCCGTCCCTGGGATTCTCCAGGCAAGAACACTGGAGTGGGTTGCCATTTCCTTCTCCAGTACATTAAAATGAAAAGTGAAAGTGAAGTCACTCAGTCATGTCTGACTCTAGCGACCGCATGGACTGCAGCTTACCAGGCTCCTCCATCCATGGGATTTTCTAGGCAAAAGTACTGGAGTGGGGTGCCATTGCCTTCTCCGCTCACATGCCTTACGGCCAGCCAAAAGACCAAAACATAAAACAGAAGCAATACTGTAACAAAGTCAATAGACTTTATTTTTAAAAAGTATATTTGAGGAATCTTGCAACCTGCAGAAATTACATTATCATTGACTAGAGATGAGCATAAAAGTAAAGCTATGTTCACTTCAATGGTGTTCAGGGGAGTGTTTTCCCATGCTTTTTGAGTTTTGTGGACCAGCAAAATGTCAAAAACATCTTGGGGTCCTACAAAGGGTAGCCAACTTTATTTTGCAAAGCAGGAACACTTTCAAAGGCAACTATTAATCCATGACCATTTATCCACAGTTTCAAAATCCAAACAATTGAAAATCAAATGGTTCTTTTTTTGTTCTTGCCTTTGACTCAACTCATTTGGCAGCAAAATCTGAACTGACCTGAACTCATCTGGCAGTAAAACCTGACATGAACAAACCGGAGGCTATCCACAGGTTTTTCTATCTCACTTAGTATAAATATTCTTGCATTTCACTGCAGAAATATTACTTTGATTATGGGTGTCAACTCAGCTCCTACCAGGGCTGTTATATAATATAGAAGACATGTACTCTATTACTTGTCTGAGAAAAGAACCTAAATTCTGAAACACACTTTGCCTTAAGGTTTTCAGATAATAAGGGTACACAAACTCTCATCACCATCATTTCATTAAAGAAAAGACAAACAGATATTTTAACAACTCAAAAGAAAAAAAGATAATCTCAGAATAAAGGATGGTTCTTTACAAACAATAAGTTCAGCTTACTGGGAGAAAAAAAAAAAAACATGAAATGGTTATCTTTTTATTTCTCTTCAGACCTGTGACAATACCCATAACAAAGCAGCTTTCATGTGCTAACAAGCATCTGGGACCTACTACCAGTGAAGACTCTGCTCAGGTGTCTCCATGCTCACTACAAGTAGAGAAAAAAGCCTGCACAGCTGTGAAGACCGAGCACCGCCAAAAATAAACAAAATTATTAAAAAGAGATGGTCTTTGGAATCTTTTTGTATTCTGGGACAGGACAGTCATTCCAGGATGGGACCACACTAAGCCATTCTATGATAACTGTTGGCCACAGCAAAAGAACCAGTGGTCATGTGGAATTTTAAATATTTTTAAAATTTAAATTTAATGGAATTTTAAAATGTTCCTCCCCCTTAAACTGCCTTTAGGGAACAGATTAGAAGGTTCTGGCATCTTTGGACCAAATCGAACTGAAAAGTTCTTTGACTTTTAAAGAATTAATGTAACTGAATGAACATGTATATACAAAAATAAACCAAAAAAAATCTAAACATACATCCTGATTGTGAGAACACTACACAAGCTGGGAGGAAAACCCACTAGTAAATCATCTTGTTGCCTAAGAATCTTACAGCTTTTGTAGATTGCTTCTTTCTCAGTACCACCTCTTCCTGGAATAGTTTGATGTATTAAAAAAAAAAAAAAACTAGAGTACTCAGACATGTCAAATTCAATCCCTGTAGATGCTACTGAATCAAGTGTCTTACAGTTTAAGAGAGATCATTTACTCTCTCCTACAAGGGCCACCATCTGCATCTATAAACAAGGCAATAAATTGTTCAGTTCAACAACATTTAATGATCCTCTACTTTGCATAAGTCACTGGTTTAGATGTAGGCAATGGAAGGCTAGATAGGAGCATGTCATTTTTATCATGGACTCCACAGTCTAGTCCAGAGAGACTATTAAGACAGTAATTATTATGCCATGTGCTAAGTGATCTGATTGATGCGCAATCAAACACAGTGTGATTGAAATCATGTAGTTCAGCTGGAGGCAGGGAGTAGAGTTCACAGATCCAGCAAAAACAAAGGCACAGAGGGTCTGAATAAATGGAGGGAGGCCTTAATCACAAAAGACTATGGCCTTTCCCCTTGTGTAATGTATTGCCTCTTTACATTCATCCTTACATGTATTTCAAAATATAAATAACTCCATACTGTAAATCAGAGGAAAGGAAATCAAAGATAAAGATGAGAATAAATTCTTGATGAGAATAAATCTGATGTTCATGAAATATCAGATACTCTTTTTGCCCCCCATCATTTGGTACCTGTGCCTACCTGGTGCTCTGAGCACATCCTTTATTACCTATTAGGTAATCAACATCATCACAGCAATATGAAAGAATGTGGCACGTCTAGCAAAGGAAAAGTAGACGGTACAGCAGTAGCATAGGTTATAAGAATGAGAAGTGGCAGAAAATGGGGCTAGAAAGACAGCTTGGGAGCCCAATATGAAGGGCTTTCTATGCCATGATAAGGAAATCCGAATTTTTGAACTAATGTCTTTAACCTTCAATAACCAGGAAGAGGTTACTATGCAATATGTTTTAAAATTACCCCCATTCAAAAATGGTTATTATGATGAAGAAGTCATGATTCTATGTTATCTGAAAAATCATCTTATTTCCAACTGTATCATTTTCTGACATTGTATTTCTATAGTATCGTCAAATAATAATCCAATCAGAAA
>SJYC01040587.1:0-17973 GCA_006408675.1 Madoqua kirkii
AACACCATTTATAATAAAAACAACAGGGGCTTCCCTGGCAGCTCAGTGGTAAAGAATCCACCTGCCCATTGCAGGAGACATGGATCGCTGATCCAGGAAGATCCCACATGCTGTGGAGCAACTAAACCCGTGTGCCACAACGACTGAAGCCCAAGTGCCCTAGAGCCCATTCTCCACAAAGAGAGAAGCCACTACAATGAGAAGCCCACACACTGCAACTAGAGAGTAGCCCCTGCTCACCACAACTAGAGAATAGCCCGTGGAGCAGCGAAGATTCAGTTCAGTTCAGTTCAGTCGCTCAGTCATGCCTGACTCTTTGCGACCCCATGAATCGCAGCACGCCAGGCCTCCCTCAACAACTCCCGGAGTTCACTCAGACTCGTGTTCATCGAGTCAGTGATGCCATCCAGCCATCTCATCCTCTGTCGTCTCCTTCTCCTCCTGCCCCCAATCCCTCCCAGCATCAGAGTCTTTTTCAATGAGTCAGCTCTTCTCTTGAGGTGGCCAAAGTACTAGAGTTTCAGCTTTAGCATCATTCTTTCCAAAGAAATCCCAAACACAACCAAAAATAAATAATTTTTTAAAAGCATTTAAAATTTGTACAAAACAACAAAAACAACAACAAAAGGTGTGTGAGATAATTAAACAATAGAAAGGAAGTAATAATTAACAATTTAGTTTGTGAGAAAAAAAAAGTGACAACTGAACAGTCAAAATAAAGTTGACGTCCTTCCACTTCCCGAACAGTGTGGTCAGAAAGCTCTAAGTAGGGCCAAGCAAAGTAGGTGTCCTCTGGTGAGGGCAGAAGGGCAAGGTATGAAGAAGGCCCTTTATGGGGCTTCAGAGGATAAAGAAGGTGTTACTGCAGGGAAGCAATATCAAGGGGTGGCCTAACATGGCAAGTTGAATTCCACACAAAATGAGGACAGTATTCATGCAGGGAAAGAGCAGCCATAGTCAGACCATATAGCTGGAGGCCAACTTCCAGGGAGGGAGAGGGCAGGGTGCATCAATAGGACACGGGCTGCATATGGCACTGGCCAAGTAACAGAAGGCACATTTCTTTTTGGCCTTGCCACACAGCTTGTGGCATCTCACTTCCGCAACAAAAGACCAAACTGAGGTCCTCAGCAGTGAAAGCACCAAGTCTTAACAGCTGGACTGAATTCCCCAAGGAGACACATTCCCTACTATTAGAGATTCAGGGGTGAAAACATGGAAAGGCAGGAAGCTAGAATGAACCCTATGGTGCTGTATCAGAATTTGAGGTATTGAAAGGAACTCATGGTTTTCAACATAATGAAATAAAGATGTAAAGTTTTACATGTGTGTTATATACACACACATATATGTCCTAGCTCTGCTCACTGACAGGGCCCAGGAACAGAAATACTCTGATAGCAATGAACACACACAGCACACAGATTTTGCTTCTAGAAACAATTCTCCACTGAAAGAAACCAGGATGATTGGCAGAGAAAGTATAATATTTTGATTTTACAAACAAGTCTAGATGAAACCTAGAAACCAACATGGATGGGCTCCTACTGACCAAATCTGGGAACGTTTGGCATCAAAATATATAACCTATTATAACTCTTTGGACAACACTGGAACCTATGACTCCATATCAACACAAATAAATAAATTATTACAAAATGTGATGAGTCCTAATTATAAGAAATGAAAATGAAAATCACAAAAAGGCATCATTTCAAACTGGTCAGAATGACTAGCCTAAAAAAATATCTACAAATAATAAATGCTGGAGAGGGTGTGGAAAGAAGAGAACACTCCTACACTGTTGGTGGGAATGTAAATCAGTACAGCAACTTTGGAGAACAATATGGAGGTTCCTTAAAAAACTAAAAATAGAGCAATGATATGAATTTTCACAGGAAGGACTGATGCTGAAGCTGAAGCTCCAATACTTAAACCACCTGATGCAAAGTGCCGACTCATTAGAAAAGACTCTGATGCTTGGAAAGATTGAATGTAGGAGGAGAAGGGGATGACAGAGGATGAGATGGTTGGATGGCATCACTGACTCGATGGGCATGAGTTCTACCAAACTCTGGGAGACAGTGAAGGACAGGGAAGCCTGGCGTGCTGTAGTCTACAAGGCTGCAAAGAGTCAGACATGACTTAGCAACTGAACAAGAATGATCCAGCAATCCCACTCCAGGGCATATAACCAGAAAAGATGAAAACTATAATCTGAAAAGATACATGCAACCCACTGTCCATAGCAGCACTATCTATAATAGCTAAGACATGAGAACAATCCAAATGCCCATTAACAGAAGATTGGCTTAAAGAAGATGTGGCATATATATACACTAGAATCTTACTTTGCCATAAAAAAGAATACAATATTGACATTTGCAGCAACATGGATGGACCTAGAGATGATCACACTAGGCGAAGGGAGTCAAACAGAGAAAGACGTATTATATCACTTATATGTGGAATTTAAAAATAACACAGAATTATACTAACAGCCACAGAGAGCAAACTTATGATTACCAAAGAGGAAATAAAGGGGAGGAGGGATAAATTAGGAATAGGAGCTTAACAGATACAAACTACATAAGATAGATATGCAACAAGGATTTACTTCACAGTACAGGAAACTACCTTCAATATCTTAAAATAACCTATAATGAAAAATAATTTGAAAAAATATATTTATAACTGAATCACTTTACTGCACACCTGAAACTAACACAATACTGCAAATTAAAATTGTACTATACTTCAAGTTGGGGGGAAAAAAAGGTTTATGAGGAACAAGATATTTTTAGAGTCTTAAAGTACTATATGCCCAGAAATACTATTAATTAGAAAGGAGAGAAAAAATCAATTTTACCAGAAAGCAGCTTAATCAAGTTAACATCACCAATATGGGACAAATAAAAATCATGTTTTACCTAACAGGATACAATGAGAATATAGTATCATTTCTGTGAAATTCCTGCTGCTGAAGGAGGATCTGAATCTAATCATGACAAACCATTAGGACTAACTCAAACTGAAGGACACTCTACAAAATAATTGGTCTTCAGTATTCAAAAGTGCCAACACCATGAAAGTCAAGGAAAGACTGAGGAAGTGTTGCAAACGAAGAAAACTGATGGACCTCGCAGAAGCACACTGGCTGTGACGGATGGCACAGAAGCATGGCCAAGAGGAGCTACCCCTCGCACAAGGTCAGGGGCGGTGAATGAGAGTGCCAGGCTGCGTCGGCACAGGAGTGGCCGAGACGAGCTACTCCATGTTCGAGGTCAGGGTGGCTGCGAAGATAAACTAACACAAGTTCATGGTCAGGGGCAGTGGCCAAGACAAGCTACTGCATGCCTGAAGTCAGGGGTGGCGGAGAGGAGCTACCCCACGTCCAAGGTCAGAAGGAGCGGCTGTGAGGAGATACTCCTCAACCAAAGTAAGAAGTAGCAGGTATGCTTTGCTGGAGCAGCCGTGGGGAGATACCTCATGTCCAAGGTAAGAGAAACCCAAGTAAGACAGTAGGTGTTGTGAGAGGAGATGGTAAGAGTGAACATCAACATTCTAGGAATCAGCGAACTAAAATGGACTGGAATGGGTGAATTTAACTCAGATGACCATTATATCTACTAGTGTGGGCAGGAATCCCTTAGAAGAAATGTAGTAGCCATCATGGTCAACCAAAGAGTCCAAAATGCAGTACTGGGATGCAATCTCAAAAACAACAGAATGATATCTGTTCGTTTCCAAGGCAAACCATTCAATATCACAGTAATCCAAGCCTATGCCCCAACCAGTAATGCTGAAGAAACTGAAGTGGAACAGCTCTATGAAGACCTACAAGACCTTTTAGAACTAACACCCCCAAAAGATGTGCTTTTCATTATAGGGGACTGGAATGCAAAAGTAGGAAGTCAAAAAACACCTGGAGTAACAGGCAAATTTGGCCTTGGAATGCGGAATGAAGCAGGACAAAGGCTAATAACAGAGTTTTGCCAAGAGAATACACTGGTCATAGCAAACACCCTCTTCCAACAACACAAGAGAAGACTCTACACATGAACATCATGAGATGCTCAACAGTGAAATCAGATTGATTATATTCTTGGCAGCCAAAGATAGAGAAGCTCTATACAGTCAGCAAAAACAAGACTGAGAGCTGACTATGGCTCATATCATAAACACCTTATTGCCAAATTCAGACTGAAATTTAAGAAACTGGGGAAAACCACTAGACCATTCAGATATGACCTAAATCAAATCCCTTATGATTATACAGTGGAAGTGAGAAATAGATTTAAGGAACTAGATCTGATAGACAGAGTGCCTGATGATCTATGGAATGAGGTTCATGACATTATACAGTAGACAGGGATCAAGACCATCCTCATGGAAATGAAATGCAAAAAATTAAAATGGCTGTCTGCAGAGACCCTACAAATAGCTTCGAAGAGAAGAGAAGCAAAAAGCAAAGGAGAAAAAGAAAGATATTAGCATCTAAATGGAGAGTTCCGAAAAATAGCAAGGAGAGATAAGAAACATTTCCTCAGTAATCAATGCAAAGCAACAGATGAAAACCATACAACGGTAAAGACTAGAGATCTCTTCAAGAAAATTAGAGATACCAAAGGAACATTTCATGCAAAGATGGGCTCGATAAAGGACAGAAATGGTCTGGACCTAACAGAAGCAGAACATATTAAGAGGTGGCAAGAATACACAGAAGAACTGTACAAAAAAGAGCTTCACAACCCAGATAAACACGATAGTGTGATCACTCATGTAGACCCGGACATCCTAGAATGTGAAGTCAAGTGGGCCTCAGAAAGCATCACTACCAACAAAGCTAGTGGAGGTAATGGAATTCCAGTAGAGCTTTTTCAAATCCTGAAAGATGATGCTGCGAAAGTGCTGCCCACAATATGCCAGCAAATTTGGAAAACTCACCAATGGCCACAGGACTGGAAAAGGTCAGTTTTCACTCCAATCCCAAAGAAAGGCAATGCCAAGGAAAGCTCAAACAACTGCACAATTGTACTCATCTCACATGCTAGTCAAGTAATGCTCAAAATTCTCCAAGCCAGGTTTCAGCAAACGTGAACCGTGAACTTCCAGATGTGAAAGCTGGTTTTAGAGAAGGCAGAGGAACCAGAGATTAAATTGCCAACATCATCAAAAGAGCAAGAGAGTTCCAGAAAACTATCTCTTTCTGCTTTATTGACTCTGCCAAAGCCTTTGACTGTGTAGATCACAATAAACTGTGGAAAACTCTGAAAGAGATGGGAATACCAGACCACCTGGCCTGCCTCTTGAGAAACCCATATGGAGGACAGGAAGCAACAGTTAGAACTGAACATGGAGCAACAGACTGGTTCCAAATAGGAAAAGGAGTACATCAAGGCTATATATTGTCACCCTGCTTATTTAACTTATATGCAGAGTACATCATGAGAAACACTGGGCTGGATTGCTGGGAGAAATATCAATAATCTCAGATATGCAGATGACACCATCCTTATAGCAGAAAGTGAAGAGGAACTAAAAAGTTTCTTGATGAAAGTGAAAGAGGAGAGTGAAAAAGTTGGCTTAAAGCTCAACATTCAGAAAATGAAGATCATGGCATCTGGTCCCATCACTTCATGGGAAATAGAGGGGAAATAGAGGGGAAATAGTGGAAACAGTGGCTGACTTTATTTTGGGGGGCTCCAAACTCACTGCAGATGGTGACTGCAGCCATGAAATTAAAAGACATTTACTCCTTGGAAGAAGAGTTATGACCAATCTAGATAGTATACTGAAAAGCAGAGATATTTCTTTGCCAACAAAGGTCCGTCTAGTCAAGACTATGATTCTTCCAGTGGTCATGTATGGATGCGAGAGTTGGACTGTGAAGAAAGCTGAGTGCCAAAGAATTGATGCTTTTGAACTGTGGTGTTGGAGAAGACTCTTGAGAGTCCCGCGGACTGCAAGGAGATCCAACCAGTCCATTCTGAAGGAGATCGGCCCCGAGTGTTCTTTGGAAAGAATGATGCTAAAGCTGAAACTCCAATACTTTGGCCACCTCATGCAAAAAGTTGACTCATTGGAAAAGACTCTGATGCTGGGAGGGATCAGAGGCAGGATAAAAGGAGACGACCAAGGATGAGATGGTTGGTAGCATCACCGACTCGATGGACTTGAGTTTGAGTGAACTCCGGGAGATGGTGATAGACAGGGAGGCCTGGCGTGCTGCGATTCATGGGGTCACAAAGAGTTGGACACGACTGAGCAACTGAACTGAATATAAATTTTGGTACATGCATACAATAAAATAGTATTAGGTTTGTGTAAAAGTAGTTGCAGTTTTGCATTGTTGAAATTTCTTGTTTCATATTAGAAAGCGTTAGTCACTTAGTCATATCCGACTCTTTGAGACCTCATCGACTGTAGCCCACCAGGCTCCTCTGTCCATGGCATTCTCCAGGCAAGAATACTGGAGTGGGTTGCCGTTTCCTTCTCCAGGGGTTCTTCCAACTCACAACTCAAGGATCAAACCTTGGTCTCCTGCATTGCAGGCAGATTCTTCACAGTCTGAGCCAAAGTATATTCTTAAATAAATGTGGTAGTGTTATACATCATTTTAATGTGCACTTTTGCTTTTTTTTTTTTTGGCTAATGACTTTTTACTAGCTATTTATTGTATATGTATTTTAGACAGTAGAAATGATGTTAGACAAAAAGCAAAGTCAGGCAATTTTTTTTTTAATTCAAGTTCAAATGTGTCATAAAGCAGTGGATACAACTTTCAACATCAACAAAGCATATGGCCCAGGAACTGCTAACAAACGCATAGTGCAATAGCAGTTCAAGAAGTTTTGCAAAGGAAATGAGAGCCTTGAAGATAAGGAGCATAGTAACCAGCATTTGGAAGTTGACAATGACCAGTTTATAACTACATGAAAGTTGCCCAAGAACACAACATTGACCATTCTATGGTCACTTGGCATCTGAAGCAAATTGGAAAAGTAAAAAAGCTCATGAGTGCCTCATGAGTTGACCAACAATTTTAAAAAAATCATTATTTTAAAGTGTCATCTTTTCTTATCCTATACAACAACAATAAGCCATTTCTTGATCTGATTGTGACATGTGATGAAAAGTAGATTTTATATGAAAACTGGCAATGACCAGTTCACTGGTTGGATCAAGAAGCTCGAAAGTACTTCCCAAAGCCAGTTCAATTCAGTTCAGTTTCTCAGTCTTGTCTGACTTTTTGTGACCCCATGGACTGTAGCAACATGCCAGGCTCCCCTCTCCATCACCAACTCACAGAGCTTGCTCAAACTCATGTCCATCAAGACGGTCATGCCATCCAACCATCTCATCCTCTGTTGCTCCCTCCTCCTCCTACTTCCAATCTTTCCCAGCATCAGGGTCTTCTCCAATGAGTCAGTTCTTTGCATCAAGTGGCCAAAGTATTGGAGCTTCAGCTTTAGCATCAGTCCTTCCAATGAACATTCGGGACTGATTTCCTTTAGGATTGACTGGTTTGACCTCCTTGCTGTCCAAGGGACTCTCCAGAATCTTCTCCAGCACCACAGTTGAGAAGCACCAATTTTTTGGTGCTCAGCCTTCTTTATGGTCCAACTCTCACATCCATACATGACTACTGGAAAACAATAGCTTTGACTATATGGAATTTTGTCCCAAAGCCAAAGTTGCACAAAAGAAGATCAAGGTTATTGTTTGGTTTTCTGCTGACAGTCTGATCCACTACAGCTTTCTGAATCCCTGTGAAACCAATATGTCTGAGAAGAATGCTCAGAGCATTTCAATGAGATGCAGCAAAACTGCAATGCCTGCAGCCAGTATAGGCCAACAGAAAGGGCCCAATTCTTCTCTATAACAATGACTGACTGCCCATCACATAACCAACACTTCAAAAGTTGAAGGAATTGGGCAACAAAGTTTTGCATCATCCACCATGTTCACCTGACCTCTCGCCAATTGACTATGACTTCCTCAAGCATCTCAACAACTTTTTGCAGGGAAAATACTTTCACAACGAGCAGGAGGCAGAAAATGCTTTCCAAGACCTCACAGAATCCTGAAGTATGGACTTTAATGCTACAGGAATATACAAACTTATTTCTCATTGACAAAAATGTGTTACTTGTAATGGTTCCTATTTTGATTAATAAAGATATGACTGACTCTCTAGTTATAATGATTTACAATTCATGGTCTGAAATTACAATTACTTTTTTTTTATCACTAACACTTTTCATCAGCCTAATACTTATAAACATCTGGTGATGTCCATGTGTAGAGTCTTCTCTTGTGTCGTTGGAAGAGGGTATTTGCTATGACCAGTGTATTCTCTTGGCAAAACTCTATTAGCCTTTGCCGTGCTTCATTCCATACTCCAAGGCCAAATTTGTCTGTTACTCCAGGTGTTTCTGGACTTCCTGCTTTGCATTCCAGTCCCCTATAATGAAAAGGACATCTTTTGGGGGTGTTAGTTCTAAAAGGTCTTGTAGGTCTTCATAGAGCTGTTCCACTTCAGCTTCTTCAGCATTACTGGTGGGGCATGGGCTTGGATTACTGTGATACTGAATGGTTTGCCTTGGAAATGAACAGAGATCATTCTGTCGTTTTTGAGATTGCATCCCAGTACTGCATTTTGGACTCTTTGGTTGACCATGATGGCTACTACATTTCTTCTAAGGGATTCCTGCCCACACTAGTAGATATAATGGTCATCTGAGTTAAATTCACCCATTCCAGTCCATTTTAGTTTGGTGATTCCTAGAATGTTGACGTTCACTCTTGCCATCTCCTGTTTGACCACTTTGAATTTGCCTTGGTTCATGGACCTAACATTCTAGGTTCCTATGAAATATTGCTTTTACAGCATCAGACCTTGATTCTATCACCAGTCACATCCAAAACTGGGTATTGTTTTTGCTTTGGCTCCATCCCTTCATTCTTTCTGGAGTTATTTCTCCACTGATCTCCAGTAGCATCTTGGGCACCTACCGGCCCAGGGAGTTCCCCTTTCGGTATCTTATCATTCTGCCTTTGGGTTCTCAAGGCAAGAATACTGAAGTGGTTTGCCATTCCATTCTCCAGTGGACCATATTCTGTCAGACCTCTCCACGATGACTCGTCCATCTTCGGTGGCCCTACGGCATGGCTTAGTTTCACTGAGTTAGACAGGCTGTGGTCTGTGTGATTAGATTGGCAAGTTTTCTGTGACTATGGATTCACTGTGTCTGCCCTCTTATGCTCTCTCAAAACACCTACCATCCTACTTGGGTTTCTCTTACCTTGGGTGTGGTCTATACAGTCAGCAAAAACAAGAGCAGGAGATGACTGTGTCTCAGATCATGAACTCCTTATTGCCAAATTCAGACTGAAATTGAAGAAAGTAGGGAAAACAACTAGACCTTTCAGGTGTGACCTAAATCATATCCCTTTAGGATTACATAGTGGAAGGGAGAAACAGATTTAAGGGACTAGATCTGATAGACAGAGTGCTTGATGAATTTTGGATGGAAGTTCATAACATTGTACAGGAGACAGGGATCAAGACCATCCCCATGGAAAATAAATGTAAAAAAGCAAAATGGCTGTCTGAGGAGGTCTTACAAATAGCTGTGAAAAGAAGAGAAGAAAAAAGCAAAGGAGAAAAGGAAAGATATTCCCATTTGAATGTAGAGATCCAAAGAATAGCAAGGACAGATAAGAAAGCCTTCCTCAGTGATCAGTGCAAAGAAATAGAGGAAAGCAACAGAATGAAAAAGACTGAGATCTTTTCAAGAAAATTAGATACCAAGGGAACATTTCATGCAAAGAGGGGTTCGATAAAGGACAGAAATAATATGGACCTAAGAGAGGTAGAAAATATTAAGAAGAGATGGCAAGGATACACAGGAGAACTGTACAAAAAGGAGCTTCATGACCCAGATAATCATGATGGTGTGATTATTCACCTAGAGCCAGACATCCTGGAATGTCAAGTCAAGTGGGCCTTAGGAAGCATCACTACGAACAAAGCTAGTTCGTAGTGGAGGTGATGGTATTCCAGTTGAGCTATTTCAAGTCCTGACAGATGATGCTATGAAAGTGCTGCCCACAATATGCCAGCAAATTTGGAAAACTCAGCAGTGGCCACAGGACTGGAAAAGGTCAGTTTTCACTCCAATCCCAAAGAAAGGCAATGCCAAGGAAAGCTCAAACTATCAAACAATTGCACTCATCTCACATGCTAGTAAAGTAATGCTCAAAATTCTCCAAGCCAGGCTTCAGCAATACGTGAACCGTGAACTTCCAGATGTTCAAGCTGGTTTTAGAAAAGGCAGAGGAACCAGAGATCAAATTGCCAACATGCGCTGGATCATCAAAAGAGCAAGAGAGTTCCAGAAAACTATCTATTTCTAATTTATTGACTATGCCAAAGCCTTTGAATGTGTGGATCACAATAAACTGTGGAAAACTCTGAAAGAGATGGGAATACCAGACCACCTGGCCTGCCTCTTGAGAAACCTATATGCAGGTCAGCAAGCAACAGTTAGAACTGGACATGGAGCAACAGACTGGTTCCAAATAGGAAAAGGAGTACGTAAAGCCTGTATATTGTCACCCTGCTTATTTAACTTCTATGCAGAGTACATCATGAGAAACACTGGGCTGGAAGAAGCACAAGCTGCAATCAAGATTGCTGGGAGAAATATCAATAACCTCAGATATGCAGATGACACCACTCTTATAGCAGAAGTGAAGAAGAACTAAAAAGTTTCTTGATGAAAGTGAAAGAGGAGAGTGAAAAAGTTGGCTTAAAGCTCAACATTCAGAAAATGAAGATCATGGCATCTGGTCCTATCACTTCATGGGAAATAGATGGGGAAACAGTGGAAACAGTGTCAGACTTTATTTTTTTGGGCTCCAAAATCACTGCAAATGGTGACTGCAGCCATGAAATTAAAAGACAACTACTCCGTGGAAGGAAAGTTATGACCAAACTAGATAGCTTATTCAAAAGCAGAAACATTACTTTGCCAACAAAGGTCTGTTTAGTCAAGGCTATGGTTTTTCCTGTGGTCATGTAGGATGTGAGAGTTGGACTGTGAATAATGCTGAGTGCTGAACAATTGATGCTTTTGAACTGTGGTGTTAGAGAAGACTCTTGAGAGTCCCTTGGACTGCAAGGCAATCCAATGAGTCCATCCTAAAGGAGATCAGTCCTGGGTGTTCATTGGAAGGACTGATGCTAAAGCTGAAACGCCAGTACTTTGGCTACCTCATGTGAAGAGCTGACTCATTGGAAAAGACTCTGATGCTGTGAGGGACTTGGGGCAGGAGAAGGGGAAGACCAAGGATGAGATGGCTGGATGGCATCACCAACTCGATGGACATGAGTTTGAATAGATTCCAGGAGCTGGTGATAGACAGGGAGGTGATTCATGGGGTTGCAAAATTTGGACACGACTGAGCGATTGAACTGAACTGAAAACTTAAAAGCAGGCTGATGTGAACAATTATATGAGGGAATATGTGGGTGTTTATTATGTTCCAGATAGCATTTTATAAGCATTGAGAAATGCTGAAGAGGAATAGGGACATAGATAGATACACTGATATATTACATGAAAAATGAAAATACAAAATAATACCTATTATAGTTTATAAAAACAATCATATATGCATTTTATATAAATATAGACCAAAATATTAAGATGTGTATAAGAGACAGGGTCTATACAGTCAGCAAAAACAAGAGCAGGAGATGACTGTGTCTCAGATCATGAACTCCTTATTGCCAAATTCAGACGTAAATTGAAGAAAGTAGGGAAAACCACTAGACCATTCAGCTATGACCTAAATTAAATCCCTTATGAAGAGGAATAGGGACATAGATAGATACACTGATATATTACATGAAAAATGAAAATACAAAATAATACCTATTATAGTTTATAAAAACAATCATATATGCATTTTATATAAATATAGACCAAAATATTAACCAAGTAGTGAAACTGAATGATATAAATTTTCTTTTCATGAAAGTGGTGGGTGGGTTAGTCACCCACTCATGTCTGACTCTTTGCGACCCCATGAACTGTAGCCCATCAGGCTCCTCTACCGTGGGATTCTACAGGCAAAAATACTGAGGTGGATTGCCAGCCCCTTCTCCAGAGGATCTTCCTGACCCAAGGATCGAACCCAGGTCTCCTGCATTGCAGGCAGATTCGTTACCATCTGAGCTACAGGGAAACTGAATGATATAAATTTTCTTTTCATGAAAGTACTTAGTTCTTAAAAATAAT
This sequence comes from Madoqua kirkii, assembly GCA_006408675.1. Lineage (NCBI taxonomy): Eukaryota > Metazoa > Chordata > Mammalia > Artiodactyla > Bovidae > Madoqua > Madoqua kirkii. Next base: position 12,312 of record SJYC01040587.1, read on the forward strand.
GAGATATATTAATTTTGCAATGTGACTTATTTCTAAATGAGCCATTTAAAATATTTAATAGTAATATGAAAGTTAAAGTGTTAGTTGCTCTGTCGTGTCTGACTCATTGTGATCCCATGAACTATAGCCCACCAGGCTCTTCTGTCCATGAAATTCTCCTGGCAAGGATACTGAAATGGGTTGCCATTTCCTTCTCCAGGGGATCTTTCCAACCCCAGGATCAAACTTGGGTCTCCTACATTGTAGGCAGAGTCTTTACCATCTGAGCCACAGGGAAGCCCATATGGGGAAACATTAACACTGCATTATTAGAGAAATACATGACATAAAAATATGTGTAAGGTAGGAGTCTAATTTTGCTTTAAGAAAGAAAGGGGAAAAAAAGGAGTAAAATATATCTAAATGTTAAGAGAGTAGTGAATTTAAATAATGAAATTATTTTCTATTTATTCTTTTCTGCATTTTCTCAATTTTATACTATGCATAGATCAATTTTATTTTAAATGCTATTTTTTTTCATTAGGTGAATATTAAGTCGATTGTTAATGATATGAAAAGTGTTAATGGTATCACTCTGTATAATTGAAAACTGTACATACATGATGATCATGTAAAATATATGCACGGAAAAACAACTGAAAGAATATATGCCAACACAATAACTGGTTTACCTTAGATAAGGTGGGATAATGTGAGATTTATTTTCTTTTCTACATTTTTCAAAATTTCTATAATTTTCATATATATATATATATACACACATGTATTTCACCTGTTATGTATAAAAATCATCTTAATAAGGTAAGGAAAGTACATGAAGGGCACTAGAATAAGAATTAGCGAAAAATGTTTTAGAAAATAATTATTAAAACTGAAAAAGATCCATTATCTTAACATGCTCTAACACACAGCATGGTATTGACAGAGTAGACATGGATGCTGGGTGTGGTGAACAAGACAATGGCCTAATCCTTAGAATACTGCCTAATCTCCAGTTTGTGAATATGTAACTTGACATGGTAAAATGGACTACAGATATGATTAAATTAAGAGCTAGGAAACGGAGGAGGAGGTGTTACATTGGATTATTCAAGTAGGCTCAATGTAATCATAAGCATTCTTAAAACAGAAGAAGGAAGCAGAAGAGGTCCAAGTGATGAGATATGAGACAAACTCAACCTACTGTTGCAGGCTTTGGAGATGGAGGAAGAGAGCAAAGTAGTGCAGGCAGCCTCTAGAAGATTAGAAAGGCAAGGAAACAGAATTTCCCTTAGACTCCAAAAGGAACGCAGTCCTGCCTATACCTTGACTTTAGCCCCATGACCTCCAGAACTGCAAGATAATAAATCTGTGTTGTTTTAAGCACTAAGATTGTGGTTATTTGTTACAGCAAGAGGAAACTAATATATACGGCTATATTGTTGTTTAGTGACTAATTCGTGTCTGACTCTGTGACTCCATGGACTGTAGCCCACCAGGCTCCTCTGTCCACGGAATTTCCCAGGCAAGAACACTGGAGTGGGTTGCCATTTTCTCCCCCAGGGGATCTTCCTGACCCAGGGGTCGAACCCATGTCTCCTGCAGATTCTTTACCGCTGAGCCACCAGGAAAGCCCATGTGGGGCTACAGACAACTGTAAAGAAATTGATGACTTTTCCAATCTGTTTTAGAGAAAACAAAATCACTGAGGCAGGGGAATGAGCTGAAGTTGAACTAACAATGTTTTTAACAGCAAGAGTTGTGCCTGGATGTGGATATGTCATTAAGTATATGCTTATGTCCAACTAATATGCTAGAATAGCACTCAGTGATGTTCAGGACACAGACAGGGTTAAGATTCCATCTAGTAATATTTTTATCTACCTCCCTGCTTGCTACTATTAGATGAAGACTTATTCCCTTATTATAATTGATGTAAGTATTAATTCCCTTATTAAGTATTAATAGTAAGTATTAAGTAATAGTATTAATTCCCTAATTTCCCACAGAAAATAAACTACTTGAACTATTTAGCCAAAAGTATTTTATACATATAAGTATAGACTACATACCAAATTAACTATAAATATAAAATTTATATAACAAACAATACTGAAAATCTGACAGAAAACATTTTATTGTAGAAACTACTTTTTTTGCTTTAAATATGCAAAATGTAGGTATCTGAGGTAAAATTGATACTTTACATCAGAAAACCTGGGTATTGATATCCTGGATCTTTCCCTTGCTGTGTGAATTTGGAAAAGGTCTCTCATCTTTGCATATCATATTCCTTGCCTTTTTACATTTAAGAGGGTTGAACAACATCTCTACAATCTTTTTCTGTCTTTAAAGAAATGTAGTCTCTTTTTTGTGGAGCCACAACTATTCTTAGAAAAAACAAGTAGTCTTAACTCTGTTCTCAACTCCTTTCAAAAATCAACTTGAATTGCTGTAGGGTCAGCCTTCTAGGGAGAAGAAAGTAATTCAAGCATATCATCTCATTAATTTTCAAGACAGATAAAAAGTATTTCTGTTTGGAAAGAAAAAAAAAAGAGAGAGAGAGAGAAAGAAAAAGAAAGAAATGGGTAGCATGCTAAATAAATTGCCACTGTTGGCAGAGACAGGACTAGAAAACAGGGTCTTTTAAACTCAGGATTGCATTGTGCCTTTTCAGCAGAAGGGTCTCAGGTAAATGAACTGTCCTTAAAGGGAAAGAATAGGAGTATGGGATTAAGAGCTAATATTTATGTACTTTGCCCTACATGTCACAGGGTCAAAGGATAAATGTAACAGGAAGAGGCAGACTCAAGGGTCCAAAGATCAAATAGCTCTTCTCTCCCTAGAGGCCTTATTGGTTTTAGCTCTGCCTCAGGGAACCTAGAGAGAAGAGTATGTTCTAAGTGGCCTCCCACTGACTCAGACAGCCACCCAAACTTAAGACAAAATTGGGAGCTAAGCCAAACCTGAGGGACCTGTCAACTCTGGACAATGGCTGATCTCAGACAAGTTCAGACGAAGTTACATAATACTATTTTCAATAATGTGCCAGGAAAAATAAATGACACTGTCTATATCTAGGCACAGCTCCTGTCAAAAACAACAAGTTTAATTCAAATTAATTCTGCTGTCTCTGTTATTTTATTTCCCGGAAAATAGATTGCTAAAATCAACAGAGAATTTTTTTTTTCTAGCTATCCAGAGCTCGTATCTGTGTCATCTATGTTATGTTGTGCTGATAAAGGAAAATGTCTCCACCTTCAGGAGAATTTACTTCATAATATACCCAGGAAGGGAGAAGGTCACATTTCCTTTTCCCTCAACGGCAGATTAAGCACTTGGACTCTAAGAGGAGACCCAAATAGGGCTGCCTGAGGGTCACAAAGCTTGAAACTGCCATAGCTAAAACCCAAAAGCAGACACAGAAACTATAATCCAAAGTAAGAGTAGAGCTTCCTTCCAAGAAAAAGAAAAGGTATGACTCTTTTTCTGTTCATTTTAATTTAAAATAAAGCAATGGTTGGGCGGGGGGATCTTCCCTGTGGCTCAGTGGTAAAGACTTCGTCTGCCAATGCAGGAGACATGGTTTGATCCTTTATCTGGGAAGATCCCACATGTTGAGGAGCAACTAAGCCCATGCTCCACAAGCACTGAGCCTGTGCTCTAGACCCTGGGAGCCACAATTACTGGGCCCATGCATGCTAGAGCTCCTGCAACTTCTCTGCAACTGGAGAAGCCATTGCAATGAGAAGCCTGTGCACTGACCACAACTAGAGAGTATTCCCCACTCGCCACGACTAGAGAAAAGCCAATGCAGCAATGAAGACTCAGCACAGCCAAAATAAAGAAATAAATAAAATTATTTTAAAAATTTAAAAAAGCAATGATAGAAAAGCACTAGGAGATAGGAAGCCAACATGTCACACAACAGTGACGACCAGAAGATAAAGGAAAACTTTGTTGTCTGACTGTATATTTTTAAAAAGCATCCACATCATGTAAGGCTCTGAACTGTTTCATGGGTCCCACATAACCCATGACCCAATTGTGATTCAGGAGGCTTTGGAAATTTTATATAATCTTTCAACACTCTCCATGCAACTGCATTTGTTGGGGAGATGAAAAGGGGGAAGAACTGAAAGATGGGAAATGGAGAGAAGTGAAAACTTATTAAAGAAAAGCTTACTTTTGTCAATTTCCAAGTTCCCAATTCATTTATAGCACTTAACCTATTAGTTAATACATATGCACTTTCAAAATACAGCAGAAATGCCTTGACCTGGGGACTTCCCTGGTGGTCCAGGGGCTAAGACTCCACACTCCTAATGCACGGGGCCCAGGTTCCATTCCCAATCAGAGAACTAGACCTCACATGCTGCAATTAAAGATCCCACCCTACCACCACCATTGAAATGAGCTGTTACTACTATATGAGTCATAAGAAAAGAAGACCTCATTCTGTTTGGAAGAGGAATGGAGTTCATGTCAGTGAAGGTATTACAGAGGAGTTAAGACCTTTGGCCACCTCATGCAAAGAGCTGACTCACTGGAAAAGACTTTTATGCTGGGAGGGATTGGGGGCAGGAGGAGAAGGGGACAACAGAGGATGAGATGGCTGGTTGGCATCACTGACTCGATGGACGGACATGAGTTTGGGTGAACTCCGGGAGATGGTGATGGACAGGGAGGCCTGGCGTGCTGCAATTCATGGGGTCACAAAGAGTCGGACACAACTGAGCGACTGAACTGAACTGAACTGAAGACCTTTGCTGGGTCTTGAAGGATAAACGGGAGTTGATTAGGCCAACCAGCGAGAAGGCACACCAGAAAGAAGGATGGAAACAAAAGGGAACGTGTTACCTACCAATGTTGAGGGAGGTTGCAATATGTGCTGTAGGCAGGAGATGAGGCTGGGGAGGCAGAGAGGAGCTGCATGACAGGCCTTATCAAACTGTGAGCCAGTGAAGAAATCTAAACAAGGAGATGATATGAAGACACATATTCACATTACAGAAGGATCATTAGAGCTGCTCCTGATACCTCTCTTGTGCCCATGCCAAGTCAGAAATTACAATGATTGGAATATAATGGGAAGCCTATGTACCAGATGCTGGATACATTCATTTCTTATTACTGCTATGACAAATGACTACAATCTCAATAGCTTTCAGTTCAGTTCAGTCACTCAGGCGTGTCCGACTCTCTGCGACCCCATAAATTGCAGCACACCAGGCCTCCCTGTCCATCACGAACTCCCAGAGTTCACTCAAACTCACGTCCATTGAGTTGGTGATGCCATCCAGCCATCTCATTCTCTGTTGTCCCCTTCTCCTCCTGCCCCAAATCCCTCCCAGTACCAGAGTCTTTCCCAATGAGTCAACTCTTCGCATGAGGTGGCCAAAGTACTGGAGTTTCAGCTTTAACATGAGTCCTTCCAATGAACACCCAGAACTGATCTTCTTTAGGATGGACTGGTTGGATCTCCTTGAAGTCCAAGGGACTCTCAAGAGTCTTCTCCAACACCACAGTTCAAAAGCATCAATTCTTCGGCGCTCAGCTTGCTTACAGTCCAAATCTCACATCCATATATGACTACTGGAAAAACTATAGCCTGGACTAGATGGACCTTTGTTGGCAAAGCAATGTCGCTGCTTTTCAATATGCTATCTAGGTTGGTCATAAC
>SJYC01040588.1:0-11998 GCA_006408675.1 Madoqua kirkii
TTCAGTAGTCTATTTTATAATGATTACTGTTTAATATCCAATTAATTAACTCTTAGTAAGAGTTGACTGTGGAAAACAAAGCTACCCTAAACAATTTAACCAAATGAAATCACAAGCAACAAATAATTGTTGATACATGTTATAATGTCTGTAAATATTTGATGAATGCCTATTATGTACAAAACCCTGCATTATATACAATGTGATGTAAATATGCATTAGATGCAGGCAGTCATGCTCTGAAAGAGCTCTCTTAATGATGCTGTAAGCAAAGACATGCTCAAACTACTTCAATGCAGAACCAAATATGAGAAAATTCATTACAGGGAAAAAGTGGTTCACAGACAAAAGAGACCCTCCTGATCATCTGAAAATCCCATGGACAGAGAAGACTGGTGGGCCACAATCCATAGGATCACAAAGAGTTGGACACAACTATGGACTACACTTCTTTCTTTTGATTATCTGCTTGGATTGATCAGGGAAGGCTGATAGACAGGGCATACAATTTGATGAGGGTCTTGGAGAACAGGATTTCAATAGCTGGAGACAGGAAAGGGCAGTCTAGACCATATTATCAGATAAGGAATTTTTAAAGATCATATTGATTGGAGTGTGAAGAATCTAGTTAAATACCAAGCATTGTTAAAGTTACCCCAAATATTTCACAGCTTCCTCCCACTCTTCATCATTTCCTCTGCCACCACCTTTGTTCAGACTCTCCTCATTTCTTATTTTCCCTACTATAGTAGTCACCTAACTGACAGGAAATCATGTATTATCATTTACTGCATCCCTAACACCTTGCACAGTAAATGGTATATAATATTTGTTAAAAGGATGAAATTCCAATTATACAATGTCTGGCACTCTTTTTCCTGTGTTGCAAACACCAGACAATACTGTACGCTCTGTTTTATTTACCAAAGAATACTTTTTAGAAAATTGGAACACTATCAGAGCCTTCCACATCACTGCAGAAATCCTTACTACAGCTAGGAACCCCAACAGAACACACCACCACACACCACCAACTGGGTAAGTCTTACCAAAGTGTGCCCTCCTTGACAGTGTGTAACATGTACTGTCAATGTGAGGAAGATGCTCACACTGAGATGATGTTTGCAGCACAGCAAGTCATATATGGCTGACCTCTCTCTATACTAGATGAATCACTGGAATAAAACTTTTAACGTGGTAAAACATATGATGAATGGCAGACTGCAAGACTCAAAACATCTAAGACTAATAAAAGATTAACACTATTCTGCACTGCAAACCTCCATCCTTAAGTCTTTATCTACCTTATTTATTAATTTTCTGCATTAACTTTCTCATATATAAATACATATTTGGTTTTTGTCTGACTCCACCCCAATCTCCATCAAAACATAAGTTCAATAAGAACAAAAATTCATCATTTTTAATATAGTCATCATCGAGGCTCCCCTGGTAGCCCAGTGGTTGAGAGTCTACCTTGCAATGCAGAGTACATGGGTTCAGTCCCTGGTCCAGGAAGATCCCACATGCTGTGGAGCAAGTAAGCCTGTGTGTTGCAACTACTGAGCCCACATGCCCTAGAGGTTTTGCTCTACAACAAGAGAAACTACTGCAATGGGAAGCCCAAGCATTATAACTAGAGAGTAGCCACTTCTCGTTTTAACTAGACAAAGTCCGCGGGCAGCAACGAAGACCCAATACAGCCAAAAATAACTAATGAAAATGTTTAGCACTTAGTAATTACACAATAAATGTTTGCTGAATTATAAGCAGAACAAATCATTAGAATTTTTTGACCAATAATTACTACTACACATGCCAGACATTATATTAAACAATGGGAATACATTTCTTCCACACATTTATCATCTTATTGAAGTCACTTTGACAACATTTTATATTTCCTATTAAGTTTGTATTAAATCTATAAAACAATTTTGGAAGAGCTTGTTTCTTCCCACAATTTAGTATTTTAATCAAGGACCATACAATGTCTCTCCATTAAAAAAAAAAAAAACTTTCCTTTTATCTCTCAGTTGGACTTTTTAAAGTTTCTTCAGGTAGGTCTTAGAAGTTTTTATTGGGTTTATCACTAAAGGGCTTTCCTAGTGGGCTCAGTCGGTAAAGAGTCTGCGTGCAATGCGGGAAAGCTGGGCTTGATCCATGGGTCGGGAAGATTCCCTGGAGAAGGAAATGGCAACCCATTCCAGTAGTCTTACCTGGAGAATTCCATAGACAGAGAAGCCTGGTGGGCTATAGTCCATGGGGTCACAAAGAGTCAGACACGACTGAATGACTAACACTGAACAATTAAATTTTATGGCTTTTGTAAGTGGAATGTTTTCTCTTATATATTCTATTTATCTATTTTTGGCTTTGGTGGGTCTTCATTGCTTTGCCCAGGCTTTCTCTAGTTGCAGTGAGTAGAGGCTACTCTTCCTTGCAGTGTGCAGGCTTCTCATTGCGGTGGCAGCTCTTATTGAGGAGCACATGCTCTAGGGCACACAGGCTTCAGAAGCTGCAGCTCATAAGCTCAGTACTTTCACCTCCGTGGGCTTGAGTACAGGCTCAGGAGTTGTGGCACACAGGCTCAATTGCTCCATGGCATGTGGGATTTTCCCAGATAAGGGACTGAATCTGTGTCCCCTGCATTGGCAGGCAGATTCCTATCCACTGCACTATCAGTGAAGTTCCCATTATATATTCTAAATGGCTATGTCATATACAGATAAAAGGTACTGTTTTGTAATTTTTACCTTATATCCAACTACATTTTATAACTTATATTCAAATTCTGTGAACAAAGAAGTTGTTTTTAAGTCTTGGCTTTTATAGATACATGATCCTATCTTCTAAAACTTGATCATTTTTGTTTCCTCCTTCCTGTGAACCATGCCTCTTTATTGACACTGGCCACAGTTTACAGATACATATTTGAATATGGTGATAGAGGGCATCTTTGTTTTGTTGCTGCTTAAGGAACAACTCATATTTATCATTAAGTGCGATGCTTATTTGTTCGTTTCAGACAGATAATTATTTCTCTTGTTAAGAGCACTACTTTCTTTCTATCACTCACTAACTCTAAATCTTAAAATGGGCAATGAATTTTTTCAAACATCTTCAGCATTTACTGTATCTTTTATTTCTTAGGAAATCTGACAGACTGCATCATATGAGTAGCTTTCACGGTATTAAAGAATTCACACTCTGGAATAAAACTTTCCTAGTCACAAAGGGTTAATACTTCTCATACATTCCTAAATGTGTCTGGCTTTTTTTTTATTTAGATATGAAACTGGTCTACAATTTGTGTATACAAACATGTCATAAATTCATTTATTTAAGCTTCTGGTCAAGAATGCACTTAAAACGCAGGGGCTAAAACATCAGGAAGAAAGCCTGAAATTTGGGAGGGTAAAGATTTCTTAGAAAGATGCAAAAATTACTGAGCATAAAGAAAAAGTGACAAATTGAACTTCATAAAAATAAAACAAAAATAAAACTGCTCACCAATAGACACAAACAAGAAATGGGATGGAAGCTACAGAATGGAAGAAAATAGTCATAATACATCTATCTAAATACCAGGAAAAAAGTAAAAACTCTTGAAACTCAAAGAGAAAAAAATCAATTTTTAAATGGGCAGAAGATTTGGATACACCTAAAAGACAAACAGCTAACAAACATACAAAAACAAACACATCATTTCACATGAGGAAAATGCAAACTGAAAACCATAGTGGGAAACAACTATACACCCAAGAGAATAACTAAAATTAAACACCAAGAGTTTGTAAAGATTCTGCTTTTTATCAGTCTGAGAAGAAACTGGTATAACTTCTTTAAAAGTGTTTGGCAGTTTCTAATGTCAAATAAATTAAATAAATATATATACACATGAGGTGAGGTGAAGTCGCTCAGTCGTGTCCGACTCTTTGTGACCCCATGGACTGTAGCCTACCAGGCTCCTCTGTCCATGGGATTCTCCAGGCAAGAATAATGGAGTGGGTTGCCACTTCCTTCTCCAATATATACACATATGACCCACAAATTCTATTTCTAGGTATATAGCCAAAGGAAATGAGTTTATATGGCCACAAAAAGATTTGCTTTTTAAAAAGATCAACAAAAGCTTAATTCATAATAGCCAAATAATGAGTATAACTTAAATGATTCAACAAGAAATGGATAAATTGTGGTATATTTAAACAAGGGACTACTACAGAGCAATAGAAAAAAGGAATTACTGATACCTGCAATAATGATGGATTTCAAAAACATTATTTTGAACAACAGAATCTATACACAAAAGAATACACAGTGTTAGACTACATTTACATGAAGTTCAAGAACAAGCAACACGAACCCAAGATACCCAAGTCGGTAGGAGGGGAGGAGACACAAACTGGAGAGGGGAACAAGGGAGCTCTCTGGAGTGATGAAACTGTTTCATATCTTGACCTTGGTTGTGGTTACCTGGATGTTTGCACGTATAAAAATAAATCCAGATGTATATTCAAATGTTTCTGTATTTTACCAAATGTAGTTATATCTCGACAATAATAATGGAAACAAATTCCATTGTGCTATAACTACCTCAGTTATCAACTTAAGTTTAGGAAATACTGAGCTCCTACTAGTTAATCTTCCAAATGTGTGATATAGACCCCTGAATTCAGCAGCACATGAACTCTGCAGTCTCAATTCCCCACTAGAAATGTACCCCTGCAATCTACTCTTCTCTTCTGTATGGCCACGCAGTATTCCTGCAATGACTTCCTTGTGTCCAGTATCTCTGAATAAGTCTACCTTACAGCCCTTTGCCCACATTCCAACAAGCATGTACTCTTCATATGATTTTCCTTTGATGGGAATACTATGCAAAATTCCTAACATGGTATCTTTCAAATAACAATGACTTTATATATGTCCCCTTCATATTTCAACCTTTCCCCTCCTTCCATAGTCTTTTAATGAGTGAGTGAGTGAGTAAAATCACTCAGTAGTGTCCAACTCTTTGCGACCTCATGGACTGTAGACTACCAGGCTCCTCCATCCATGGGATTCTCCAGGCAAGAAGACTGGAGTCGGTTGCCATTTCCTTCTCCAAGGGATCGTCCCAACCCAGGGATCAAACCCAGGTCTCCCACATTGCAGGCAAACACTTTACCCTCTGAGCCACCAGGGAAGCTATTTTTAAAGTACCTTAGAACTGAGTAACAAAAATATTATATTTTTGAAATTGTTAAAATCCTACATTTTGTATTTCAATACAAGAACCGTTATACTTTGAATTATTTGACAAGCTCCTGCTCTCCACATACCGACACAGTAAAGGCCATATTTCTTTAAACTATGAGTTCAAAATCCTAAATTGACAGAAGCAGCTCTGAATTTCTCATAAGTCTCTGAAAAAGTTTTAATTGGAATTTCAAATAACAGCAATGTACACTCAATCACAGGCAATACTATTAAAAAAACACTTTGTTGAGACATCTATTTGTAAGCAATGGATACCAGTATTTATTCACTTATAACTTTAAAACCAAAAATTCACATCAACAGCTCCACTGACTGAATTCCATTCTCCAGGCCATAATACTGGAGTGGGTTGCCATGCCCTCCTCCAGGGGATCTTCCCAACCCAGGGATCGAACCCAGGTATCCCACATTGCAGGAGGATTCTTTACCACCTGAGTCACCAGGGAAGGCCATGAACACTGGAGTAGGTAGCCTATCCCTTCCCCAGTGGATCTTCCCAACCCAGGAATAGAACTGGGTCTCCTGCATTGCAGACAAACTCTTTACCAGCTGAGCTACGAGGGAAGCCCTATTTATTCATTGATATGCTTTAAAACCAAAAACTCACATCAATAGCTCCACTGACTGAATTCCAGGTGTTCACAATGCCCACCAATTTTGATTTCTAGTTATAGTTTCTATTTTTTCATTAACTCAGAATACAGTCATTAACATTCTCTTCATTTCATTTGTCACTCATGCATTCTTTTATTTACTCATATAGCAAATATTTTAATTTTATAACAGGTATTCAACAAATATTTACTGAGTAGCGACTTATGTTAGGTAAATAAATAAATGGAAGAGACATTATATAACTTATAAGGTAAACTGCTTCCATAAATATACCGGTTACGGAGTATTGCAGCAATTGATTCCCCTCTATGCAGATGATCCATCACCTCTAAAAGTTGGATAATGACCTGTGCAGGAGGAAAAGAAGTCAATATTTACTATGAAAATCAATACTTGAATGTTCACATTATGCTACCTTTGTAATATTTTACATACTTTGTGATAAGCAAAATGTACATCCATGTACCTAGTATCCACATTACAGCTTAGGAAAATTAAGAAACTGAATCTGCAATAGTCAAAATACTTACAAAATTCAGTACTGAATCATTAAAAGAGTACTAGCTAATTTCATGTGAAATCATTAGCTAACAATTAACCATGGAAAAACCGCCATGTAAACAGGAAGTTGGATTAAACGAGAGTCAGAAGACCTGGGGGAGTCTGTGTGAAGCTGGGTGAGACACAGAAGCTAGAAGCAAAGAGCTGAGGCAAACATTTGACAAGCAGATTTAGAGGCAGCGTTGAATCCCAAGTTACCAGAGGGCCTTGAGGCCTGTGGGGACCACATGAAGGGCCCACAATATTCCAAGTGACTGCTCAAAAGTAAGGATAAAGAGATGCTTTTAAAGACTTTTAAATCTTAAAGATATAAAATAGGTAATGGAGATAGGAATGTTGCTTTTATGGGAAAGAGCAGGTGCGGTGGTAATAACTATATGTTTTTAGTAGTGTGGATGCTTTGCATTGGCGATAATGAATGTATTTAATGCATTCTATTTATTTCAAATATATTGGAAAGCAAAAGTGTATACTTTACATAAATGTTTCTTATTAATAAAATCAATTTATTGCATCAGGAAGGTAAAAATGTACAGTATCCAACTTAGTTTGTTCATATAATTATGCTTGTTACAAAACTATATGAAAACCTAAAATAATGAAGCTAGAGGGGAAAATTGTCCCCTGCCTTCTTCCTGTCCCTTAATTTAGGGACAAAAGCAAAACAGCAGAAGAGAAAAAAGCAAAGTTGATCCTTGAACAACACAGGTTTGAAATATGTAGGTCCACTTACATGTGGACTTTTTTCAATAAATATAGTTCGCACATTTTTATTGTATAGGTCTTTAAATTAACTAAGTGTGGGGAAATGTTTGTGTTTGATTACAGATCACAATATGGAATCAAAAGAACTAGGGTTTGAGTCCTGATTCTACCCAAACTGTTTCAACTTCCCCTCCATGGGTGCGCAATTTATCAGTTCTTTTGTTTTTTTGAGACAGAGATAGCAATAAGAGAATTTTCAGCTGCTTGGAGGCTGGTACTCCTAACTGTTGTGTTGTATAAGGGTCAAATATACTCTATTTCTTGGATCTTCAAAACTCTAAAAAAGAAACAAATCAAATGAAAACACAGCATTTACATTTATTTGCACAATCACATTTTTCTTCTTATAATCCTGTAAAGAATCAAGTAAATTATAATTGTTAAGAAACTGAGTAGCCTAAAGAAAATAAAATATTTTAAGCATCTCAAAATCAACTGACTTTTGACTTACCTTTTCTGAAAATGTCTAACCAGTTAGAGTTTTGAGATGTTGGGAAAATTTTCATTTTGCTTATTAGGTTACTTGATTTTTTAGAGGATGTGCCAAGAGAAAATCTGTTATATCTAGATCACCGTTAGGAATCTGAGAATGTGAAAATAATTCATGAAACATCTTACCAATTATATCTAGGGTAGAACATATAGGTTCCCAAATGAGGTATGCAAACTTTCATGTAATCCCATTGTTTTAAGCAATCCACTTGCTGCACCTAGATCTCTGAGTCTAGGGCTCTCCCATCAAATTCTCCAGATAATAACCCTCTGGTCTACAGAGGAGCAGAGAGGGGGTACAGGGGACATTAGCCACTTATTTTAAGACTTTCAAGGAACAGGCCGTGTTTTCAATCTCATGACTCATTCCTGTCTTCTGCAGACCAGGCACCTCCAAGTCTTGAAATACTAGGAATTCTACGGGAAGAATGAGTTGGTTTCTGTCAAAAGTTCATGTAGGGGAAGATACTGGAGTTGTAACTTCCTTTGTTAAAAGTAAAAAAAGTAAAATAGTTCCAATGTCACATCTGTCAGTGTTTCCACTCTTGTTCTCTTGGTCCTTTTGAATTTTTCCATTTCTTTACTCTCATTTTAATGGAGTTAGGAAGAAAGAGCAAGTAAGTGCATGTGATCAACTTATATAGGATATAAATGAAACAACTGTTTTTAAACATGGGGTTTGTCTGATCAAATATATGTAGTAGAAAATTGACACTACCTGTAATGTGGGGTTGGACTAGAGACAGAGCGACCAGAAATATGGAGACTGAAAAGAAACTACTTTTAAAATGAAGACATGAAATGAAAGCACAGACAAGGACTATGAGAATAGGAAGGATAACTAGGACCTGTGACAGATTACTGACAGATTTTAAAGGGATAAGGAGACATATCAAAGACAAAATCTAACAGGAAGAAATGGTGATGATAGCAAGTGAGGTAGGGTATAGAAAGGAGAAAAACATTGAAAACAAGGACAATAATGGTTTGTATAGACATATTGAAATAACCCAGAGCACATCATATAGTATCTCATAGAAAGTTGAAAATATAGTTCTAGATTTAGGTTGGAAGTAGAAATGAAAACATAGGAATATTTAGTCAGTTAAGTAACAGCTCAAAGGATGAGATGGGGAAGTATTATTCATGCCAGGAGAAAGTGCAAATCCAATGAACACTTTGGTGCAAGAAACAGAAGAAGACAAGCTAGCAAACAAATGAGACAATAGGTAGGAGGGAAACTAAGAGAAATGTGAAAAGAAGGATAGTTTAGAAAAAGAGTGGTTGGAGAGTATTTAACTGTTTCACTTTCTGCCCAAAGTAATATACAGCTAAATGATTTGACAGCTATATAAAGTCCATATGATCTCTTTTCAAGGGTAGTCCCATATGAGTGTCACACTGCAGTGGTTTAAAAAATAAAACAGAAATAAATACATTTTAAATAACTTGGGAGTAATTCAAATACACCAGGGAATTACTCTATAGTGAAGGTGGTCCTCAAACAAGAGAAATAGAGATGATTAAATGATTGGGGGACAATCAGGTAGTCACTTAGAAAAATAAATAGGATGCACACTTCTTCATTTCATACACTTCATAAATTCCAGAAGGATCAAAGATGTAAAGGTTAAAAAAAGGAAGCTTTGAAGCAGGACCAAAGAAAACTCAAGTGAAATTATTTATGATTCAGTGGAGAAGGTAAGCAGCACCTAGAGGCTAGGAACCATAAAGGAAAAAAACTGTTAAAGCTGATTATAGCAAAAAAATTAGAACTGTGTACTTTAAAAATGCTGCAAAGGCAAATGGCATCTGATAAAGTAGGAAAAAAATTCACAATACATGACAAACAGTTAATGGTTTTAACTTACACACTTAATCAGTAAAACACTATATAAAAAGTGAGCAAATAATATAAACAGAAGGTGCACAGAAAATAAGAATCATTAATAAGTGAATAATTGTAATTTAAAATGAGCACTGTTCCCATCATAGAATTTACACAAACATGCACACACAATTGAAATCTGTTTATATTTTTTATTAGTGAGAGGGGATATGGGTTTTGAGGGTAGCAGTGAGAGATGGTCACTTTTCATCCTAAATTTTATTCAATTTATTTCCAAAAAAAGCTAGCAAGAATGCAGCAAAAGACATGAGGAGCAGCCATGAGGGAGGAGGAAAACCAAAGAGGTGTAGTAATTTAGAAGGTAAACAAAAGTGTTATAGGAAGTAATTTAGAAAGTAGCCAAATGTGTCCAATGATGCTGAGAGGTTAAATGATAAATGGAGAATAATAACTTGGTGTGGTAATTAGGAGGTCACTGGTCACCTGGATAAGAAATGTTTACATGGAATGGTGGCAAAAAGGCTCATTATTGTGAGTTTAAGAGGGAATGAAGACAGGAAATAAGCACATACAACACTTACTTAGCATGAGATATAAATAGGTAGTAGCCTGGAAAATCACATGGACAGAGGAGACTGGCAGGCTACAGTCCACAAGATCACACAGATTCAGACACAACTGAGTGATCAAGCACAACACATGGAATGAGATATAGGATGAAAGCAGATAATGTTTTGTTCTACTTTGTTTTAGTAACAGAAGATATTAGAGCAGGTATATCTTAAGAGCATTAGGTTAAAAAAAAAACCTCCCACCAGAAAGCATAGGCAGAACACTTTTGACATAAATCGATCTTTTTGGATCTGTCTCTTAGAGTAATGGAAATAAAAACAAACAAATGGTACCTAATTAAACTCAAAAGCATTTGTATAGTAAAGGATACCATAAACAAAACAAAAAGACAATCTACAGAATGGAAGAAAATATTTGCAAATGATGTGACTAACAAGGGATTAATCTCTGAAACATACAGTTTGTACAGTTCAGTTCAGTCATGTCTGACTCTTTGCAACCCCATGAATCGAAGCACACCAAGCCTCCCTGTCCATCACCAACTCCCAGAGTTCACTCAGATTCACGTCCATCGAGTCAGTGATGCCATCCAGCCATCTGATATTTTAAAAAATGAACAATTCAACTTAAAAAATGGGCAAAAGATGAAAAGCCAATTTCACACCATGTAGGGAAAGCCCTACTTATGAACTAAGCTGATGTTATATAAAAGAAATTTTAAGAGTTTCTATAATCATAGGTCTTCAACTAAAATTTTGATTAAATACAGTGAGATAAAGCTGACAGAAGATGTAAATAGATATTTCTCTAAAAAAGATATACAGATGGTCAAAGGGACACAAAAAGATACTCAACACTGCTGCCGCTACTGCTACTGCAGCTGCTAAGTCACTTCAATCGTGTCTGACTCTGTGCAACCCCACAGACGGCAGCCCACCAGGCTCCCCCATGCCTGGGATTCTCCAGGCATGAACACTGGAGTGGGTTGCCAGTTCCTTCTCCAATGCATGAAAGTGAAAACGGAAAGTGAAGTCTGTCAGTCATGTCTGACTCTTTACGACCCCATGCACTACAGCCCAACAGGCTCCTCCATCCATGAGGTTTTCCAGGCAACAGTACTGGAGTGGAGTGCCACTGCCTTCTCTGCAACACTGCTACTTAGAGGAATGCAAAGCAAAACTACAATGAAGTATCACCTCACACTGGTCAGAACGGCCATCATCAAAGTCTACAAATAATAAATGCTGGAGAGGGTATGGAGAAAAGGGAACCCTTGTAAACTGTTGGTGGTACTATAAACTGGTGTAGCCTCTATGGAGAGCAATATGGAGGTTCCTTTAAAAACTAAAAATAGAGCCACCATATGATCCTGAAATCCCACTCCATATATCTGCAAAAAGCTGTACTTTGAAAAGATACTCATTGCACCCCAATGTTTACTGCAGCACTGTTTACAACAGCCAAGACATGGAAACAATTTAAATGTTCACTGACAGATGAATAGATAAAGAAGATGTGGTACATATACATAATGGAATACTACTCAGTCATAAAAAGGAATGAAATGATGCCATTTGCAGCAACATGAATGGACCTCAAGATATCATACTAAGTAAGCCAGAGAGAGAAATACAAACATTATGATATTGCTTATGTATAGAACCTAAAAAAAAATGAAACAAATGAACTTATTTACAAAACAGAAATAGGCCCACTGATACAGAAAACAAACTATTATTACCAAAGGGGAAAGGAGGGAGGAGGGATACATTAGGAATTCTATATTAACATATAGACACTACTATAAATAAAATAAAATATAATGTCCTATTGTATAACACAAGAAACTATACTTGATATTTTATAATAATAATAAGG
>SJYC01040592.1:0-10745 GCA_006408675.1 Madoqua kirkii
CAAAAAAAAAAAAAAAAAACCCTGCTCCAAAGCACAACTGTGCAGACATGCATACACACACACACACACACACACACACACACACACACACACACATATTGTAAATGGCTTCCAATAATCACATTGTTGATGGCCATGTAGGTATTGTTATTCTGAGGCTGTTGCATATTTATAAACAAAATGATAATTATGTAGATATCACTGAACCTCTGTATTTGTCAAAAGGATACATATGCAGTTATCACTGAGGTTAATTAAATTTGAATGGTTATTATCAATAAAAAGTCATGATATAGTTTATCCTAAAGAAAAATTATAGTTGTCTTAATATATTCAAGAAAGGCTTTAGAACAATGATCCATCTAGTAGCAATAATACTCCTAATAATTATATTGTGATATTAAATAACATTCCCCTCCAAAGAAAGAAACAAGGGCTCCATTTTCTAAATGGCTGATAATGGGGTCTAGAGCAGAAATGTACAAGAGGATCCTGGAGCATCTTACACTGAAAAGCAAGGAAACCATCAAAGACTCCTAGGGCCATGTCCAAAGGACTTCAAAGCCAATATAAATAAGTTTCTATTGCCCAAATATGGGATCATTTGAGGATCAATAAGGGTAATAACTATGAGGACTGAAGCACACCATATATGTTAAAAATGATCACTGAGCATTTCTGGAAGGTGGTAAAGAATCAGCTAATTATTTTGGAAGCTGGAAAATAACAGGGAAGTATTGATCACTCCACTTGTCTTTTCCATATGATTTCTGCATCAGGATAAATGTACCATAAAAGAGGTAAGTGCAAACACTTGAGCAATAGTGAGGATGGTGTCAGCATTAGAAAGATGAATTGTGGAGCACCAACCACAATGTGGAAAATCAGTGGGCAAGTGGAGAGAGTAACAGCAAGACCAGCTTGCAAACTGTCATGATGGTGTAAAGAGAATGACAAAGAGGCCTGGAAACAAAATAGTAGTAATGAGGAAGGAGAAGAGTGGACAGATTTAATCAACTAATTGGATGAATGAGAGGAGTACAAATTATCAATAAAGTTTTTATATCTTGGGTGATTGATGGATGGTAGTGCCATTAACCAAATTGATAATTCTAAGTGGCAGTGCAAAAATATAATTGACAATTCTAAGGAAAAGCAAGACTCTTATCAAATTCCAACAAAATTCCAAATTATCCTTAGAAGAAAATGCACACTGGCCAATTAGGGAATGAGGAAAAAGAGGAAAAGAAGTAAGTTCTGGTATTCCCCTTCTTCCTAGAATCTTTACTTTTCCCATAAGATCCATTTTTACTCCCAATGTATACATTTACATTTTTGAATGCTGACTATGTTCATTTTTGGCTTTCGTTTATCAGAAGACACTTCCAATAAGTGATCTATACTCATTGCTTCCAGGACGAGTCCAAAGTCCTCACTCAATCAATTTCTAGCTCTGTGACTAGATAAAAACCAAGTAATTGTCAAGTATTCTTCTAGGCAACTAGTACATACATTTCCAGCAATTCTCAATACCTGGGAAGGCAGATATAATCATCTGAAATTCATCAATGAGGACCCTGAGACCCAGAGATCTTAAATAACTTGTCCAATGTCAAAACTGGAATTTAAAACCCAGGAATCTCTTCTGGATCAAGAACTGCAAGGTGCCCAAATGAATGCTGGTCACAGAACGACCACTGAAAATATTTGGGGACTTATCCCACTTTTTCACAGGATGAACTATGGCACCATTTCTTTCAGCAAAGCAGAAAGAATCTTACTTTCCAATAAAATCTGACCATAAAATGTCATGTTTCTACAGCAAATGTCATAATCTATAGCAAAATTACCTGAATATAAAGCCAAACAATCCTTTTTAACACATAAAATGAAAATTTACAGTATCTTACAATATAACGTCTAGAATGAACCAGTTTGGAAGGAACTTCATCTGTTCAAAATACAGCAAAGAAATCAGTAAATAAGAGGTCTCAGAGACAAAACACATGTTGCGAAGTTCAAGCACAAATGCACATTAATATTAGTAACTAACATGCCCCTCAGAGAAGGCAATGGCACCCCACTCCAGTACTCTTGCCTGGAAAATCCCATGGACGGAAGAGCCTGGAAGGCTGCAGTCCATGGGGTCGCTGAGGGTTGGACACAACTGAGAGACTTCACTTCCACTTTTCACTTTCATGCATTGGAGAAGGAAATGGCAACCAACTCCAGTGTTCTTGCCTGGAGAATCCCAGGGACGGGGGAGCCTGGTGGGCTGCCGTCTATGGGGTCACACAGAGTCGGACATGACTGAAGTAAGTGACTTAGCAACACGCCCCTTAGTCCTTCTATTACAATTCCTAAGAAGCTTGGCAGACTGGTTTTAAGCTTTCAACAAATCATTAGGGGGCAAGAAGGGAGCCACACGAAGGCACACTGACAACTGCACTGTATAATAGTTGACAGCAATAGAAAGGGGAAAATCATAGAAACCAACTCAAGGAAGGTAAGGAGAGCACAACACTTGAGAACCATATATCATAGAAGCAAACAGTACTACAAGTCTCAACAGATTCTAAGGGTGTCTCTAAGAGACTGTTAGTAATAGGTGTAAAGATGGCCACAAGTCAGCAAGAACAATATTCAAACGAAGTATTTAAAATGAAAAATAGATTGGCGTTAAAGGGATAAATTGTTATTTAAAAAGAAAAAATTCTAGAATGGAACGAAGATTGCCACATGCCCTGGGACAACTAAGCACTGCAACCATAGAGAAGTCTGTGCAGAGTAAGATCCCACATGCCACAGCAAAGGTCCCATGTGCCACAACTAAGACCTGATGCAACCAAAAATAAATAAATAAATATTTTTTAAAAGGAATGATAACTTATAAAAAGTTGACAAAAAAGTACTTGGCACTTAACATCACTGAAAAAAGGTTAGTGATATGTAATTTAGAGTATGCCTACAAAGAACCAGGCACTGTGCAGGGCATTAGGAATACTAAGATGAAAAAGGAACAGTCAACACCTTCAAAGAACCCAATCTCTTGGAGAAAACAGACTGTTAAAATAGAGCATATTTGTGCTGTGAATAAAGGTATGTGCTCTATGGGGCTATGGAACATCAAAAAGGAAGACAACCCAACAGATTCCCAGAGGATAGGTTTCCTGTGTCTTAAAGGAAGTTAGACAAGCAAAACAAAGGCTACTGCAATGTCTCCTGAGGCACAGTTAGGTTTAATAACTGCACATCATGTATAAGTGAATGTGAGGTACTTTCTGTTTGTAAACTGCAAAATATTATATGCACATTCTTGACTAAAACTACTGAATATACATAACTGCCCCCAAACCTCTCTGCCATCCACCAATCAGACAGCCTGAAATTTCACAATAGAGGCTCATCTGCCAAGCATACCTTACATTCTTTTAGAAAATGCAGAACACACCTAAAAGTGGAGACAGATGAAAAGAGAACTAATTGTTAGGAAGTCCTCTAGGTATCATGTACTTTACATTATTTATTTCGCCTAATCCTCACAACAACCTGGTGAGGAATGTATCCTGATTCTCATTTTACAGATTAAAAAAAAAAAAAACAAAAAACAAAAAACAAGCAGTTTCACACGGTTAATTAATGGGCCCAAGGTCACACAACTAAGTGGATGAGCTGGGATTGTAATGCTGAAAACTTGAACTGCAATCACTAAACTACAGTGCTCTCCTAGTATACTGACCTGCAGGTACACACATTAAGGGGTCACTGTGTTAGTTTGATGGAGCTGCCATAATGAAGTACCATAGGCAGGGTGGCTCCAGTAACGGAAATGTGTGTCTCACAATTCTGGAGGCTAGAAGTCTGACATCAACGTGTTGTCAAGGTTGATTTCTTCTGAGGCCTCTCTCCTTGAGAGAGAGTCCTCTCTCTGTGTCTTAATCTCCTCTTCTTATGAGGACATCAGTCATGTTGGAATTAGGGCCCACCTAAAATATCCTTTCTCCAAATGTAGTCAAATTCTGAAAGACTGAGGGAATTAGGACTTCCACATCTGGATTTAGCAGGAATCACAAACAATTCAGCTCCTGGCAGCCATACAGTGAAAAAGATCCTTCTTTGAGAAGTACATGGGGAAGGACCTTAAATGTTCTTAAATCATAAATGAAATCTGTGAAGGTTTTTTTTGAGAAATACAGGTATGTACTTACAGCAAGAAAGAGCCAAATGGTCAGTGATTACCACTCCCTAGGGAGTAGTTTGGAAATGTGGTGGGGTGCGTTTACAACCCTTAATTATTGAGGGGAACCACTGGCAGAGGCCAGAGGCATGGAATGTGGAGCAGTTCCACATAACAAAGAATCATCCCATATTCCAGAGGAGAAAAATGATCTGTCAGACTAAACCCAACACAGGTATCAAGAGCACTTTGAGTATACTAATATAAAGTAGAGCTTATTAAAAGTTAAGAGAGAATGCCAAGAATTTAGGACAAAGACTTTATGGAGTTAGAAGTTTGAATCAAATAAAGACATTATTAAATTAAATGATGTACTCACTCTGTGCTCTATATATTAGAGCATTTTCAACCTCCCACTTCTTTAAAAGGATTTCAATGCAATAATGGCATTACAGGAAAAGCAATGAAACCTCTGCAAAAAATGTCACGGAGGATATGAGAATCCTTTTATTAAATTTCGAGCAAAATGTCATTAAATTAGTAGCCACATAAACCATGTTGATCTCGATAAAAGCTACTTTTAATACTTCAGATGACTATCAAACTATGTATTTTTGAGATTTTTTTATAAATCTAAGAGAGCTCTGCTGTGAAAGATGATATTTGAAAGTTGCTTGGGGGCTGCTTGTTGTTTTTCAATCTTCTCTGAGTTAGAGACATCTACTGCACAACTTCTGCATAGCTTCTTGTTTTACTGTTTCTCTTTTTAAACCATCCTCTATTCCTCATCACCTAGAGAAGGATATGGTCTTGGAGGACTTCTGAAGTACTAGAACATAAAATATGCCTCAACAGGTGATAATCTATTTCAACACGCAGGATATGGTTTCTGTTATAGCTCCATAGTACCCTGTCCCATATCACAACATAAGAAATTGTTTCATCACTAAACTTATAAATATGGCCCAGGTCATTTATGAGAATACCATACTTCCTCATTTTCTCCATGTTGACAGCCTGTAATTTGTCCTGACATGTTTTCTCTACTTCAAGTGTTTTCTTCTTTCTCTTATCACACACAACAAACAAGTCTGATTGGTTATCACTTATTCTAACATTTTTACAGTCCACATGGATCACTGGTTTTCTATTTTCCCGAACTTCTTAGAATTATCTTTCTTCTCACAAACACACACTTCCTCCACAGAAGTAGGCACAAGCATCAATGACTTCATTCTATCCTCTACGACAATGTGCCCTCATAATTACATCCCCAAACACAGACTGTGTTATGAGTTACACTCATTTAACCTTTATATTATTATCCCAGTGTCATGTTTTTTTATAACATGTACAGGCAGGCTATATTACCTATGAACTTTATTTCTTACATAACCAAAAATTTATTTAAAAGGGGGAGTTTGAGGAAGATAGGGTTGAGAGCCACAGAGTGAGGAGAATTCAGAAACAGGCCCTGAATCTGGTCAAGGCGAAAAGGAAAAATGTTCTTTATTACTAGTACTCTCATAGTTCATCAAACAGAACTCAGAAACAGTAGCCTAGAAATTGGAAGCAACAAAGTTGAAGAAAAAGTGAAGTGCTTTATAAAAACCCAACAATTAAGTGTGAATATGCAAAATTGACTACTGGTAAAGGTCTTAGACCAAATCCAGCAGCAAACAGAGTAATCAGGGTTGAATAAGAAAGCTAAGATACAAGATGTGAAGAGAAACTAGAATTTCAATCCTGAAAGAGCAGCAAGGAGCTGAATTTCTCCAAATAGATCTATTCTTTAAATAAAGTCTATGGGCCACATAACATGTTCACCACGAGAGTAAAAGTTTAGCTGTACCATACTGGCCTGTTGTGTGGTCTTATGGTGTGGACATCAGAAGAATAAGAAAATGGGGTCAAGAAGTAAGAAAGAATAAAAGGTCAAAGTGGCCATAATACCAAGGGTTTAGCTTCATAAGAAGAAAATTCTGTCACTAATAAGCTCCCATCCCTGCTTCTAGGTATGGCAATGAGAAAAAAACATTAGTGGTATTTAAAAGAACTGTGGAGGACAATAGGTTCAATCAATTAACACTAAGAGGGCTTCATTTTCCCTAAATCTGGGCCAACATCAGAGTCAGTAACTCAGGGTTACTTTCTATTAGGTACTTTTAGAAGAGAAATGCTGAAATCAGTTGGTCAGGATTCTGATGGCTAAAGCATGTCATGCTTGATTAGTTTGTCCCTTAACTAGAAAAGATAGCTTCTAAAGGAACAAACAAGAAATAAAACAATGATTTGAATTCCTCTTTTCATGTCCTGAAAGATAGCAACAACATAAATTGTAAAACATCAAACTCATCTGCATCTCTTGTCCCTCTATTTAAAAAAGGTCACTGTGAATTCTTAACAAATAAAGTACTAGGCTAGATTTAATTTATATCAACCTAATCTTAAGTGGTAAGACTGGGAGACCATACTTCATCTCCTGTAGAGAGACCACATTTTTATCTTTTGCTAGAACTTTAATGAATATTCTTCACCATCCAAAGCCTACTTATTTTAGGAATCATACCCTAGTCATTGTTTTAAATTTTTTTCAGACTAAGTCTGAAATTGCAATAAACCAAATGATTATTCCTTTTCATTTTATTACCAAAGCCACTTAGGCTGATAAATCAGAAGGTAAACTATCATTAACTCACTGGTAAAAATCACAACTATTTGCCTCTTCAGTCAACATCACCAAGAACAAACAATTTAAATTTGTTTCATCTAACTAAAATGTAAAGAAGCATTTATGTTATAAATATGTCTTCAACAAAAATTTCTAAAATAAGTATTTCTTCTGATTTTTCACATTAAAAGAGGAAAGCTTAATAATGTCTTATGCTGCTTAGCCAGTCTTTGCTTTCCTCTTCCTGTTTATTCAGACTAAGAAAGGTCAGCTTTCCCTTTTCCATCCTAAGTTTTCAATTTAGCATGCATTAGTCTTTAGAATATAAGGTTAAAAAAACATATATATATATTTTCTTGCAAACTGAAGACGCCACTGCTATTTTTAAACACTGATTTATCAGTTGAATGACCTCTGAAAAATCCAGGTGCTTAAATGACTAAATATTACATAACTAATGTCTTCACTCCAGATATTGGAGAAATGGCTGCCACACATTTGATGCTGAGACTGAGACTTGAGTATACAGACAAGAGAATGAGCTGAGTGGCTCCTATATAGTCCTACTTATAGCTTTCTCTAGAAAGGTTATGTAAATAAATTTTTCATGTTCCCGAAGGCTAGGGTATGGGAGAGAAAAGACTTGCAAGTCATGCAGACCAGAGCTTAAATCCCAGGCCAGCCACATATCAGCAAGCTAAATTTCCCCTGGGTTTTCATTTTGTCATTGGCCATGGGATAAGGATATCTACATCTCAAAGGGCAGTTATAAGGGCTGAATGGAATAACATAATGTTTAATGTCTAACTAAGCAGAGTCATAATAAATGTTACTTTCCAATCTTCCCTTTGCCATTTGAGGATAACTGTGAATTTTAATATATCTAAATAAAAACTCTTCAAATAAAGTGCTTTCATTTAAACCATGCGTAAAAATTTACCACAATTTAAATCTATATCACATGTTTGATACTTTAAGTATCTATTTTCTTTAACCTGAGACTCTCTCATTTGCTGGATCTACAGATATTCTGTATATAAACAACTGCCACCATTTAAAATAAGGAGCACTCTGGGGCTGATACATTTGACTAAATATCTATGTGTTATATAAGTGTATTATATAAGACATGAAGAAGATTAAAAAAAAAGTCACTGTTGTATGACAGTGTGACTTTTTCTGGTTCTGCAATCCCTACCAAATTTTTCTTCAATATCCTATAAACATTTTATGAATCTCTGTATTCTGAAAACTAAATTATTTTAAATACATTTGAAGAGATAAATATATGCCAACCAGCACTTACTGAACCTGCAAGAGACACAACACCCTTCTCAGTTTGTCAGAACTGTGAATCTATGATGCACAACAATAGACAAGAATTCTATTTTCTGGTCTCATCCGCATTGGGCAAAGCTGACTGCAGCCAGGGTGGAACTCCTCCTAAGTCAAACTAATTATACTGTCTCTCCTGGGAATTGGAGTAGAGCAATCCCGTTGCTGATGCTGATAAGTCACTTCAGTCGTGTCCGACTCTGTGCAACCCCATAGATGGCAGCCCACCAGGCTCCCCTGTCCCTGGGATTCTCCAGGAAACAACGCTGGAATGGGTTGCCATTCCCTTCTCCAATGCATGAAAGTGAAGTTGTTCAGTCATGTCTGACTCTTAAGAGACCCCATGGACAGCAGTACACGAGGCTCCTCCACCCATGAGATTTTCCAGGCAAGAGTACTGGAGTGGGGTGCCATTGCCTTCTCCCAAAGCAATCGTACTCTGGCTAAAATTAAACTCAAGGTCTTGGGGCAGTCACGTGCAAAGAGAATCAGAGAAAGTCAGTCTTCAGAGAGAGACAGAAAAGGAGAGAAATGAACAACTCACACAAAAAGAAGCAACAGTGAAGCCAGTTCAGTTCAGTCACTGAGCCCTGTCCAACTCTTTGCGACCCCATGGACTGTAGCACGCCAGGCCTCCTTGTCCATCACCAACTCCTGGAGCTCACCCAAACCCATGTCCATTGAGTCGGTGATGCCATCCAACCATCTCATCCTCTGTTGTCCCCTTCTCCTCCTGCCCTCACTCTTTCCCAGCATCAGGGTCTTTTCAAATGAGGCAGCTCTTTGCGTCAGGTGGCTGAAGTATTGGAGTCTCAGCTTGAGCATCAGTCCGTCCAATGAATATTCAGGCCTCATTTCCTTTAGGATGGACTGGTTGGATCTCCTTGTAGTCCAAGGGACTCTCAAGAGTCTTCACCCACCCCACAGTTCAAAAAAATCAATTCTTCGTGCTCAGCTTTCTTTATAGTCCAATTCTTACATCCATACATGACCACTGGAAAAACCATAGCCTTGACTAGATGGACCTTTGTGGACAAAGTAATGTCTCTGCTTTTCAATACGCTATCTAGGCTGGTCATAACCTTCCAAGGAGTAAGCGTTTTTTTTTGTTTTGTTTTGTTTCTAATAAAATTGCTTGATTTTAATAATAAAGCTATGTACTTAGATTTTTCTCCAATAATATGAGAATGTCAGGGTAACTGACTTCCATTTCCCTGATATTCATGCTCCAAATTCTAATTTCCAGGTCAAAGCATCAAGAGTGAGAAACATGGAAAAGAATGTCTCATGGCTGCCTGTCTCCATTAGTCCTCACTGGAACACCATCATGTATCCAGGTGGAAATACATCATACATATGTATGACAGAAAGAGTGAACAGGAAAAATGGATCTCAAAATCCCAAGGAGTAAGCATCTTTTAATTTAATGTCTGCAATCACCATCTGCAGGGATTTTGGAGGCTAGAAAAATAAAGGCTGATACTGTTTCCACTGTTTCCTCATCTATTTCCCATGAACTGATGGGCCAGATGTCATGATCTCAGTTTTCTGAATGTTCAGCTTTAAGCCATCTTTTTCACTCTCCTCTTTCACATTTATCAAGAGGCTCTTCAGTTCTTCTTCACTTTCAACTATAAGGGTGATATCATCTGCATATCTGAGGTTATTGATACTTCTCCTGGCAATCTTGATTCCAGTCTGTGCTTCCTCCAGCCCAGCATTTCTCATGATGTACTCTGCACATAAGTTAAATAAGCAGGGTGATAATATATAGTCTTGACGAACTCCTTTTCCTATTTGTTGTTCCATGTCCTGTTGTTCCATGTCCAGTTCTAACTGTTGCTTCCTGACCTCCATATAGGTTTCTCAAGAGGCAGGTCAGGTGGTCTGGGATTCCCATCTTTTTCAGAATCTTCCACAGTTTATTGTGATCCACACAGTCAAAGGCTTTGGCATAGTCAATAAAGCAGAAATAGGTGTTTTTCTGGAACTGTCTTGCTTTTTTGATAATCCAGCGGATTTTGGCAATTTGATTTCTGGTTCCTTTGCCTTTTCTAAAACCAGCTTGAATATCTGGAAGTTCACAGTTCACTTGAAGAATTTTGAGCATTACTTTACTAGCATGTGAGATGAGTGCAATTGTGCAATAGTTTGAGCATTCTTTGGCATTGCCTTTCTTTGGGACTGGAATGAAAACTGACTTTTTCCAGTCCTGTGGCCACTGCTGAGTTTTCCAAATTTGCTGGCATATTGAGTGCAGCACTTTCACAGCACCATCTTTCAGGATTTGAAATAGCTCAACTGGAATTTCATTACCTCTACTAGCTTTGTTCATAGTGATGCTTTTTAAGGCCCACTTGACTTCAATTTCCAGGATGTCTAGCTCTACGTGAGTGATCACACCACTGTGATTATCTGGGTCATGAAGATTTTTTTTTGTAGAGTTCTCCTGTGTATTCTTGCCACCTCTTCTTAAGATCTTCTGCTTCTGTTAGGTCCATACCATTTCTGTCCTTTATCGAGGCCATCTTTGCATGAAATGTTCCCTTGGTATCTCTAATT
>SJYC01040595.1:0-12164 GCA_006408675.1 Madoqua kirkii
GAAGATGATGTAAAACCCCTAAACCTTTTTTTAATGTAAAGCACCTGATTTTGGTAAGGTCAGGACTGCTGACCCCCGCGTGACTCTGTATTCATCCATAATGTAACAAAAGGTATATAAGCAAACCCCAAAATAAATAAATCGGATCAGTTCCGGAAAGACTGATTCCCTCATGTCGTTCCTTTCTGCTCCCCAATTTTCTGGCTGAATTCCCATCTGGAGCGTGGGTGCCCGCCATGCATATGGTGCAAGTTCTTTGTCTGGAATTTTATTGGTACCCCACGTAAGCCAAGTTATTCAGCTCCTTTCTCTCTCTCTTACTATTTTTCTGGTCGAATTCCCATCTGGTGCATAGGACCCACCAAGCCTACTAATTCTGCCTGGACTTCTAAGATCGGACCGAGGGGCGGGGGCCTCAGTGCCTCCTCTCCTTCGGGAGAACGGGAAGATGCCTGCAGCCTACGTAGGTGGTGATTGGCACCCTGTGTTAACCAAGTTATTCAGCATCTTTTTCTCTGCTAAATTCCTAGTCCCTCTCTATCTGTAATTAAATAAGTTTTTCCTAGGACTCCTACTCTGTCCCCACCTTCAAATCACCCTGGATCCACCGGGGCGGGACCCCGGCATTATTGTATTTTTTTTCATCCAAGACCTCTTCTGAGATGCAGAGCCACAGATCTAGCTGTCTACTAGGTAACTTGGGTGGCAGCAAAAAGTGCTCTGATTTTACCATGTTTAGAATTTAACTCTTCATCCTATCAACATGATTTGATTTTCCCCTCCCTTCTCCTCTTGTATTCTCTGGCACTAGGGATGGCAGATGTTCCAAGCAAGTGCAAGTCAGAAATCTGGGCTTCAATCTTTAGTCTTCCCCACTTTCTCACTCCTTCATTCACTCAAGTTGTGAAGCCTTCAATTGGCTTTTAAATCCACTCTTGGGCTTTGCTGGTGACTCAGTGGTGAAGAAACCACTTACCAATGCAAGAGACCTGTGTTTGATCCCTGATCTGGCTAGATCCCACATGCCACACAGCAACTAAGCTGATGCACCAGAACTATTGAGCCTGTGCTCTAGAACCCAGAAGCCACAATGGAAGCCCACGTGCCCTAAAGCCCATGCTCCGCAACAAGAGAAGCCACCGCAATGAGAAGTCTATGCACTGCAACTAGACAGCAGACCCCACTCACTGCAACTAGAGAAAGCCCACGACACAACAAAGACCCAATGCAGCCTAAAATAAATCAAATTATTTTGAAAATCCACCCTCTTCTTCCATCTATACTCTCTTAGATCTTAGATTTGACACTTATCTATAGCTTAGATGACTGTGTCAGCTTTCTAACTAATTAATCTCTGGACTTTCCTTCCTTCAATTCTTTTTACAAATGGTAGCCTGAGTAGTACTTCTAAAAGGCCATTCTGATAGGCACTTCTCTGCTTAATGACATTACAGTGGCTCTCTGGTATCTTCAGTATAAAATCTAAACTCTTTAGAGTTATATATAAAGCTTTCAGTGACAATCTGGTCCCTTGCTAATTCTCACCACTCTTCACCCCCAGCACACAAACTGAGTTTCTGGCCCTAGTTCATGCTTTATCTCCCTTATCAGGCTCCCTCAGCCCACAATGACCCCCACCTTCCCCTGTTTTGCCTAGTTAATGCCTACACATTGTCTACTGAAAGCTAAGATCAGTTTTTATCACATCTGAGAAGTTTTAAGGACACAAGAACTAACTAGAGTATCCTGCACTTGGGAGAAGAGCAAGGATCCAAGACACTGAAACAAACTGCCCCCATCATCTGAACACTTCTCTAATCCAAGGGGAGGGACCAGTAGTTCTCCAAGCATTATCTTCTCTCATACTGTCTGCACGTGTAGTGCATTCCATCACCAACTCTCAATATGCAGAGAGGCTCTTCAGAGGAGAAGGGGAAGCTTAGAGAGAATCAAACAAGGTAGGGCAGGGGAGCAGAAAAGAAAGGAAGAGGACCATCCACACAAGCCAAAATATATCCTATCAAACTTTTATGCTGAGAGTTGGCAGGGGAAGGGGGTGAATAAAAATGAATTTACTAGAACTCAGTTTTCATAAATATATAATAATTATGGGCACAGAGACTTCACATGGAATTTACAAACTGATGATAAGTTCTTACAGAATCACCAGTGGAAAATGTCTGTCATGGTCATAAATTCAATGGCCTGCCTAAAGGATATACAGGACTTACCCTAATGGTAAGGCCATCAGCCCCAGTGAGTTCATATACCAAGCACTACCATAATCCAAAGGAGTGGAACATCCACAGAAAATATCCTGGCAGTTTGCATGATAAGTAAAGAAAAAGCAATTTATCCAGAGCAATACAGTGAAATCACTATAGCAGAATGAAGCCCAACAGATTTATTTCACCAGATGAAATACGTGTGGATGCCTGCTGCCAGGTGAGACTTAATAAATATGCATTTGAAGAAGTTCTGGATTCTTTGAGAACCAGCTTTGTCTCAAGCTACAAGAGCAGCTAAACTGAAAAAAAGCTGACAGATTTATGGTTGAGGTTTCACTTCACAAACAAACCGTTAGCTAGAACCAACATTTCAGATGAGGTCATAGTATTCTTTTGTGTCAAAGACAGTCCAAAGACAACCTAACTCGTAGCAGTTTATATAGGTAGAAGATTTCAGTAATTCAGCAGACTGCCAAGTCTGTGAGAACTCAATGAGAACCTCAAGTGGAAAAAATCAGGAAATATGGGATGGAGGGGGCAGAGAGGGAGCTTTGTTTCTAACTCCACTCTGCTAAAAGTTGTAACTCTGAAAAAGTTAATTCACCTATCAAGAACTCCATTTCCTTATCTATAAAGTATACTGAGGGTAGGAAGGAACAACTTAAAACATCTTCAAAAGTCCCTTGAAGCTTTGAAACTATATGAATTGATCTACAGTGACTTCCTTAACAAGTACACAAGGGAGTGGCAAAGAAACAAACGAACAAAAAAATCTATCAGCAAGGATGAAACAGATAGTGATGGCTGCTAAAAGTGAGTAAAAATTATACAGAGGAGGTGGAGACACAATCGGAGCAGTTAACTTAATACTGTTAGTTAGGAAGCCTTAATCACTGTTTTCCAAATATCCCTCCCCGCAACTTTCAGAATTACTTCCCTCAATCTTTTAAGACACTCTTTTGGTGAAAGTCCACATTTGGGGAATTACAAATACTGGAGTTACTACATCCAGTAGATGAGGTTGAACTTTCACTCAATCAACTGTCATTCCCACAGCCAGGTGTGTGAAGTGAGGATGCTACTGGAGAAGAAAAGGGAAAGGAGAGGGAGAGTAGATGGAGGTTTCCTCTCCTTTAGACCACATCATGATGAAAGTTTCAATTCACCAAGAAGGTAAAAATTCTCAGCTTTTATGCACTTAATACACAGCCTGAAAACTGAAAGCAAAACTAAGTGAATGAGAGTACGGAACTGAAAAATTCAACTATAAGAATGGAATATTTTAAACCATCTTTCTCAGTAACTGACAAAACAAGTAGACAAAAATAACCTAGTAACATTATAGACACTTTGAATACAATTTTCAAGAGAACTTCCAGGTGTACAAAGTAGGTTTAGAAAAGGTAAAAGAATCAAAGATCAAATTGCCTTCATTTGTTGGATCATACAGAAAGCAAGAGAATTCCAGAAAAACATCTACTTCTGTTTCATTGACTATTGGAAAGCCTTTGTGTGGATCACAAGAAACTGTGGAAAATTCTTAAAGAGATGGTAATACTAGACCACCTTACCTGTCTCCTGAGAAACCTGTATGCAGGTCAAGAAGCAACAGTTAGAACCTTACATGGAACAACTGACTGGTTCCAAATTGAGAAAGGAGGAAGACAAAGCTCAGACAGCAAGGAGATCAAACTAGCCAATCTTAAATGAAATCAACCCTGAATATTCAGTGGAAGAGTGATGCTGAAGCTGAAGCTCCAGTTCTTTGGCCACTTGATGTGAAGAGCACTGGAAAAGACCCTGATGCTCTGAAAGACTGAAGGCAAAAGGAGAACGAGGCAGCAGAGGATGAGGTAGTTAGATAGCATCACTGACTCAATGGACATGAATTTGAGCAAACTATGAGAGATAGTGAAGGACAGGGAAGCCTGGCATGCTGCAGTCCACAGGGCTGCAAAGAGTCAGACAGGACTTAGCAACTGAACAACAAATCAAGTTTAATCTACTGGGTATTCATAGAACATTATTTCAGCAAATGGCAAGAACACATTCTTTTCACAAGCACAGATACAACATTTGCAAAAATGGACCATGTACTGGGCTCTAAAGTCTCAACAAATATCAAAAGGACTGAAATAGAGTATATTTTCTAATCAATATGCAATTGTGCTAAAAATGTATAACTAAAAATATATGTGTTTGAATATTAAGAAAAACTTCTAAACACATAAAGTAGAAATCATAACGGAAATCAGAAAATGCTTAAAATTGAACAATAAAAAGCACTACATGGCAAAACCTGTGAGGTGCAGCTAAGCTGAAGCTTAAAAGGAAATTTATAGCCTTCAATATTTACATTATTTTTTAAAAGGCTAAAGATATATGTACTGGGCACAGCTTAATAAGCTAGAAAAATCCAATGTAATAAAATCTAAGAAAGTATCAGTGCAGAAATCATAAATAACAAAAGTAAATGAAATGGAAGACAAAACAATACAAGATCAAGAAAATCAAAAGCTGATTGGTTGGGTTTTGGGGTCTGGGGGCCAAATAACAGCAACAAACATCTGGCATAAAGAGTAGGATAACATGAACATTTGAGGAATAAAAGTGAACATTATAAATGTCACAGAGATTAAAAAGATAAGAAAGGTATGAAGAGACAGATACTCAGAAGCATAAACTGATGAAATCTCATTTGAGAGCAATGAAGCAATATATAATCAAAATGAAAAATTACACATACTTTTTGATGTAGCAATTCCACCTCTTAGAATATTTTCCCACAAGTGTGCACAAAAATGTGTATGCAAGGCAGCTTGCAATTTCAGAGTCTCAGCCTAACCTAAATGTCCCTAGGTAGAAGACTATTTAACTATAGAACATGCATATGCTGGAATATTATAAAGTTATTAAAAATAACAAGGTAAAATGCCACATAAAAACTTATACACATATGTTCATGGCAGCATTGTTCATAATAGCTAAAAAATGGAAATAACCCAAATGCCTATGAATAACTATATAAACAAAATGCGATATATCCATCAGTACATTTCAGTCTAGTCACGTCTGACTCTTTGAGACCCCACGGACTGTGGCACACCAGGCCTCCCTGTCCATAACCAACTCCCGGAGTTCACTCAGACTCATGTCCATTGAGTCAGTGATGCCATCCAACCATCTCATCCTCTGTCGGCCCCTTCTCCTCGTGCCTTCAATCTTTCCCAGCATCAGGGTCTTTCCAAATGAGTCAGTTCTTCACATCAGGTAGTCAAAGGATTGGAGTTTCAGCTTCAATATCAGTCCTTCCAATGAACACCTAGGACTGATCCTTTAGGATGGACTGGTTGGATCTCCTTGCAGTCCAAATGACTCTCAAGCGTCTTCTCCAACACCACAGTTCAAAAGCATCAATTCTTCAGCACCCAGCTTTCTTCACAGTCCAACTCTCACATCCATTCGTGACCGCTAGAAAAACCATAGCCTTGACTAGAAAGACCTTTGTTGGCAAAGTAACATCTCTGCTTTTTAATATGCTGTCTAGGTTGATCATAACTCTTCTCCCAAGGAGTAAACATCTTTTAATTTCATAGCTGCAGTCACCATCTGCAGTGATTTTGGAGCCCAACAAAATAAAGTCTGCCACTGTTTCTACTGTTTCTCCATCTATTTGCCATGAAGTGATGGGACTGGATGCTATAATCATTATTTTCTGAATATATATATTCATACAATGGACTATTAGTCAGAAAAGAAGTTAAGTCCATTATATAACAGAAAGGAATCTTGAAAACCTTAAGCTAAGTGAGAGAAGTCAGACATAATAGGCCACCTATGTTATGATACCATTTAAAGAAAATGTCCAAAATAAGCAAACCCATAGAGACAGAAAGCAGAGTCGTGATTGTCAGGAAGAGAGGGAGATGAAAATATTATGGAATTAGTGGTAATAGTTGTATAACTTTGGGAGCACACAACAAAAATCACTGTATTGTACACTATATTGAATTTTCTGGTATGTGAATTTTATCTTAATTTTTTAAGTTAAATGAGGTTGGTATTTATGTCTTGATACAGAAGGATCTATAACTATGCATGAAGTTTAAAAAAAAAAGCAGGATAGAGTGGTTTGTATCATTTGCTCCCTTTCGTATTTAAAAGAGGATATATACATTTTTACGGACACGGGGTAGCTCTTCTCGGCTACTCCTGCTCCGTCACCATAGAACAACAGACTGGTTCCAAATAGGAAAAGGAGTACGTCAAGGATGTATATTGTCACCCTGATTATTTAACTTACATGCAGAATACATCATGAGAAACGCTGGGCTGGAAGAAAAACAAGCTGGAATCAAGACTGCCGGGAGAAATATCAGTAACCTCAGATATGCAGATGATACCACCATTATGGAAGAAAGTGATAAGGAACTAAAAAGCCTCTTGATGAAAGTGAAAGAAGAGAGTGAAAAAGTTGGCTTAAAATGCAACATTCAGAAAACTAAGATCATGGAATCTTGTCCCATCACTTCATGGGAAATAGATGGGGAGACTGTGGAAACAGTGTCAGACTTTATTTTGGGGGGCTCCAAAATCACTGCAGATGGTGACTGTAGCCATAAAATTAAAAGACACTTACTCCTTGGAAGGAAAGTTATGACCAACCTAGATAGTATATTAAAAAGCAAAGACAATACTTTGCCAACAAAAGTCCGTCTAGTCAAGGCTATGGTTTTTCCTGTGGTCATGTATGGATGTGAGAGTTGGACTGTGAAGAAAGCTGAGCACCGAAGAATTGATGCCTTTGAATTGTGGTGTTGGAGAAGACTCTTGAGAGTCCCTTGGACTACAAGGAGATCCAACCAGTCCATTCTGAAGGAGATCAGTCCTGCATGTTCATTGGAAGGTGAAGTCGCTCAGTCACGTCTGACTGTTTGTGACCCCGTGGACTGTAACCTACTAGGCTTCTCCGTCCATGGGATTCTCCAGGCAAGAATACTGGAGTGGATTGCCATTTCCTTCTCCAGGGGATCTTCCCGACCCTGCTAAAGCTGAAATACAACACTTTGTTCACCTCCTGTGAAGAGCTGACTCATTGGAAAAAGACTCTGATGCTGGGAGGGATTGGGGGCAGGAGGAGAAGGGGACGACAGAGGATGAGATGGCTGGATGGCATCACCGACTCGATGGACGTGAGTCTGAGTCAACTCCGGGAGTTGGTGATGAACAGGGAGGCCTGGCGTGCTGCAATTCATGGGGTTGCAAACAGTCGGACACGACTGAGCAACTAAACTGAAGTGAACTGATACACATTTTTATTTGCATATAAAACATTTATAAACATACAGCCCCAAAGGAAAAAAAAAACTAACATTGACTTCATTAAGGAAAGAAGATTCATTTCCCAAAGATATCTTTTGGTTTTAGATTTTTTTCTAATTGAAGTACACTTGATTGACAGTTGTAATTTCTGCTACCTAGCCCAGTAATTCAGTTATACATACATACACACACACACACACACACACACACACACACACACACACACACACACATATATATATATATATTCTTTTTCTTATTCTTTTACACTATAGCTTATCACAGGATACTGAATATAGTTTCCTGTGCTATACAGTGTGTGTGTGTGTTATTCGCTCAATCGTGTCAGACTCTTTGAGACCCCATGGTCTATCCATGGAATTCTCTAGGCAAGATAACTGGAGTGGGTTGCCATTTCTTTCTCCAGGGGATCTTCCCAATCCAGGGCTTGAACCTGGGTCTCCTGCATTGCAGGCAGATTCTTTGCTGTCTGTGCTACTAGAGAAGCCTTCGCTATATAGTAGGCCTTTGTTGTTTATCAAGGATATCTTTTGTTTTTTAAGTGTTTTGCCATATATATGCATTACTCTAATAATAAAGAGTTGAAAGCACCCAAAACATTAACATTAAGAAGGAACATGGAATACTGTATTGACCACTACTAGAAAGTAAATAAAAACACATTCATGTGATAGTGATACATCTTCACCCTAATCTGGGCTAAATCTGGCCTTCTGTTTCAATTCCTCCACTCTATGAGACATGTAATAAACTGTGCTAGTCCTATATGTACCTGTGATGATATACAGATTAGGTGAAATCCCACTGTAACACAGTATAATCCCAATATAATGTTACTCCACAATGACAGATTTCTTTTTCTTTTTTTAACTGCAAGACATGACACTTAATGGGATTTCCCAAGTGGCTCAACGGTGAAGAATCTGCCTGCCAAGCAGAATACGGGGTTTGACCCCTGGGTTGGGAAGATCCCCTGGAGAAGGAAATGGCAGCCCACTCCAGTATTCTTGCCTGGGAAATACCATGGACCAAGGAGCCTGACAGGCTGCAGTCTTGAAGGTCTCAAAAGAGTCAAACACAATTTAGTGACTAAACAATAACAACAACGATAGCTCTGAATATTTTACTATCCAAAGTAAAATTTTATCTATGTGGCCACCAGTGGACCTTTCTATACCTTTATCAGTGGACTTCAAGTGAGGAGGAAAGGAAGCTTTGTTCCTGCTATTATTTTGAAGGCATGCTCTCTAGCTGCCTTCAGAGGAATACCACAGAAAAGATAAACTATAATCACTGTAAGACACTAAAGAACTGAAGAAATTTATTGTTAAAGAAGAAAGCTTTTGAATCAATCCAATCTATATTTATTGTTTCAAGGCATGTAAAACAATAAAGTGTGCCAATATTATATGTCTCCAAAGAATTTTAACGACAGTTACGTGCTTGCAAGTTAACTGATGCTGTAATAACATGCAAGTTTAATCATTACTTAAGCATTATAATCACGTTACTTAATTCAGTGTAATACTGAGTCCCACATCCTGACTCTAAGATTTTATTCTCTGTAAAATCTGTGTCATTTATACGTCCTTCCACTTTTATTGTCCTTATCTCAAACAAGTTGTTTGTTTTAATATAAATTCTTAAAGGGAAAACAGACTCTTGTCTGTGTGATACACATTTCTTAGACTTAACAGTTTCCCTTGTAAACTAAAGAGATGTTGCCTATATAAAGATACCTTTATATAATATTACTGCCAAGTAATATTATATAGGTGGCATTAAAAAACCCTCCAAATTCTATGTTGTATTAAGTCTCCAGTTTCAAGTTTTGAGATGTAATTAAATCTTAATAACTGACTTGATGGACGCAAGTCTGAGTGAACTCCGGGAGTTGGTGATGGACAGGGAGGCCTGGTGTGCTGTGATTCATGGGGTCGCAAAGAGTCGGACACGACTGAGCGACTGAACTGCAGTGTAACAATTTAGAAAGGCCAAAATAAGTCAAACATCGCTGTTATTATGATAAAGCACATGTGCTCTTCCCTATTATTTCTACAAAGTACAGCTAAAAACCATGGACATCATATTAATATATAAAGCAAGTATAAGAAAACTCTGAAAAGTTGAAAAAACAGGCAAACCAGCTAGGGATCTCAGGACCAAAGTAACAACACAGTGGTAAGTTCCCTGGATTTTCTTTGGGCCTCATTTATTCCAGATGTGAAGTTGAAGAGGCTGGCAACCTAGATATGACAGTAAGCTCAGAGAATTTAAAAAATATCCTAAAGAAGGCCTGCTCTCTCTAGGCAAGGGATCAGGAAAGGGGCAGCTCTATAGGACAGAACACTTTTAGACAATAACCACATTATTTCACCTAAACACCAAAGAAAACATATCCATGTCACCAAAGGTTAAGGAAGGCTAAACTTCACCCTCATGAGGATGTAAGGAGGCACACTCCTCCCTCCCGGCTGGGGTGGTGTCAGAGTAGGACTTTCACCACTGCCTGGTGGTGATGTGGCCATCCCCCTTCATGGTATCAGTGGAGGCTATGTAGGAAGCAGCACCAAGGCACTCCTACTCCTCTCAGTCAGCAAGGTATCACTGGAGGCCTAATGGGGAACCGGTATTCCCACTCTCACATATCAGTAATGAGGAAACACCCCCTCAAGTGTCAACAGAGATCAACTGGGCAATGTAGCCAACTAGACCCACCAGGAAGTAAAGAGGCAGAGAGTGGAGTCAGAAGACAACTAAAATTATAAGTTTCAGTAAGATGGAGAATCTCATTACATAATGCCCAAAATATCCAGGTCTCCATCAAAAAAATCACTTGTCATACCAACAATCAGAAAAAGCTCAAGGTATATGACAAAGGAATCAATAGAAGTCAACATCAAGATGACAGAGATATTAAACTTATCTGAGAAAGGTTTTAAAATAGGCATCATAAAAATCCTGAAAAAAGCAATTATGAACATGCTTGAAACAAATGAAAAAATATAGACAGCCCAGTAAAGAAATATACAGACTCAGTAAAGAAATAGAAGATATAAAGAAACAAGTGGAACTTTAAAACTGAAAAAAAAAATACTCAACAGATAGGCTCAGCAGCAGAAGAGAAAGGACAGAGGAAACAAAGAAGTCAAAGACAGAACAATACCCAACCTGAACAACAGGGAGAGAAAAACAAACTAAAAAATGCACCAGGGACTTGAGGGATGATAACAAAAGATAGAACATTCATGCCCTCAGGGTCCCAGAAGGAGAGAGAAAAAGGGTGTGACTAAAAACATACTCAAAGAAATAATGGTCAAGAACTTTCCAAATTTGGCAAAAAAAAAAATTAAAAAATAAACCTATAGCTTCAAGAAACTGTGTGAATCCGAAAGAGGATAAATCTGAAGAAATTTAGTCTAACATACATGATAGTCAAACTTTTGACAAAAGAAGAAATCAGAGAGAAAGAGAAAGAAATGGCACCTTACTGATAGGGAAAAACAACTCACAGAACAACAGATTTTTCATCAACAATGGCGGCCATAAGGAAGAGACACACAAGTTTTCTCAAGTACTGAAAGAAAGAACTGTCAACCCAGACTCCTATGGGTAGTGAAAATATCCTTCAGGAATGAAGGGGAAATCAAGACATTCTCAGATGAGGAAAACTAAGAATTGGTTGCCAGCAGACCTACTTTAAAAGAATGGCAAAAGAAGAGTCTCTAAACTGAAAGGAAATGATAAAAGAAGGAATTTGCAACATGCTGCTGCTGCTGCTGCTTCTAAGTTGCTTCAGTCATATCTGACTCACCAGGCTCCACTGTCCCTGGGATTCCAGGCAAGAATACTGGAGTGGGTTGCCATTTCCTTCTCCAATGCATGAAAGTAAAAAGTGAAAAGTGAAAGTGAAGTCGCTCAGTCATGTCCAACTCGTAGCAATGTTGTGGACTGCAGCCTACCAGGCTCCTCCATCCATGGGATTTTCCAGGCAAGAGTACTGGAATGGGGTGCCATTGGCTTCTCAATTGCAACATGAGAAAGGAAAAATAACACGGTAAGAAATGTATGGATTAAATACAATAGATTTTCTTTCCTTTCTTCACTTGAGTTGTCCGATTTATGTTTGTGGTAATGGAATAGCTCTATATCTTGATACGGAGGTGGTTACATGACTCTATGTGATAAATGGTATAAAACTATCAATGCTGATAAATGGCATAGTCATATCAATGTCACTTTCTGGGCTTTGATAATGTTCTATAGTTACACTGGGGAAAACTGAGTGAAGGGTATATGATGCCTCTCTGTACTATATTTATAAGTTCCTTCAAATATGCAATTATTGCAAAGTTTTTCAAAAGTCTTATCAAAACCAAGCTATTTCCTAAAATCGAGGTAATTGAAAACAAATTCTACCAATGAGAGTAAAAGGCAAAGTCATTCATAGTATGATGGGGTTTCTTTTTTTGTCATTTTATTTCATTATTTTTCCAAATAATTGACAACAATAACAAGTAATTTACCTGCTAAAAACACCCCCTATTACTTGAAGATAATTGAAAGTGTTAGCTGCTCTGTTGTGTCCAACTC
>SJYC01040597.1:0-10259 GCA_006408675.1 Madoqua kirkii
TTCACCTTACTTATAGCATTGAAACATGTATACTATCATGTAAGAAACGAATTGCCAGTCTGTTCGATACAGGATACAGGATGCTTGGGGCTGGTGCACGGGGACGATCCAGAGAGATGATATGGGGTGGGAGGGGGATTCAGGATTGGGAATTCATGTACACCTGTGATGGATTCATCTCAATGTATGGCAAAACCACTACAGTATTGTAAAGTAAAATAAAGTAAAAATAAAAATTAAAAAAAAAAAAAGCTTAGGATAACTATAACAACTCCAAATCAATAGAACATATTATTCAAAAATACCCTCTTCCCAGTAGTTGAACTACTATGAGTCTTTCAATATTTTCTACTTTGAGGGCTTGAAATCTGGAACAGAGATAAATCAGGGAAATATACTACCTCTCAGATTATCAGAACAAAATTTACATGTTTAAAAGACAACATTGCTTGCTGTGCACATTTTCCTGTATCTCTGTTTCCCTTCAAAATGGAAATTAAAATTTAAATCCTATTAAGTTAAACAGTATTGTATTTATGTATGTACTGTGCTTAGTCACTCAGTCATGTCTGACTCTTTGTGACCCCATGGACTGTAGCCCGCCAAGTTCCTCCATCCACGGGGATTCTCCAGGCAAGAATACTGGAGTGGGTTGCCATGTCCTCGTACAGGCAATCTTCCCAACCCAGGTATCGAACCCAGGTCTCCCACACTGCAGGCAGATTCTTTACTGTCTGAGCCATGAGGGAAGCCCATATTTATGCATATATAGGGTCAATCATATTTTAAAACTGACATTTTCCTCATATTCAAAGTGTTGCCATCTTTGAATAAGTAATAAGCCAAGCATTTACCACAAACTCTCTTGTCTGCCAGAAAACTAGTGCTACCTCCAAATGGTCTCAGTTCAGTTCAGTTCAGCTGCTCAGTCATGTCCCATGAACTGCAGTACACCAGGCTTCCCTGTCCATCACCAACTCCGGGAACCTACTCAAACTTATGTCCATTAGTCAGTGAGCCATCCAAACATCTCATCTTCTGTTGTCCCCTTCTCCTCCTGTGTTCAATCTTTCCCAGCATCAGGGTCTTTTCCAAAGAGTCAGTTTTTCACATCAGGTGGCCAAAGTATTGGAGCTTCAGCATCAGTCCTTCCAATGAATATTCAGGACTGATTTCCTTTAGGATTGACTGGTTGGATCTCCTTGCAATTCCAGGAACTCTCAAGAGTCTTCTCCAACACCACAGTTCAAAAGCATCATGTTCAGAAAACAGCATTCTCGCTGGGACGAAGGCAATATCAAAGAAAGATGCAACTTTTCCCTCAGATTTCTGGTTCATACAGAAATGGCAAAACTCCAAGAGTTTTAACCAGTTAGGCCATCATCTACTAAAAGAGATAATCATAACTATATCTACTATGTGGCTTGAACTGTGCTCAGCACTTTATATGCATTCTTTCATTTAATCCTTACAACCAACAGATGAAGTTGCTTACAGAGGAGACAAACAAGGCTGAGAGAGGTAAAGGGAGCTGCCCCAGATTACACTGTCAACAAAAGACAGAGTTGGGATTTGAATCCCAGCCTGAGATTCCCAGACCAAAGATCTTAACCATTGAACTCTATAGCCTTCCCACTGAGAGACAGACAAGAGCGGAACAGAAAACTTGGCTGAAATGAAGCATTCTTTAGAAATAAGTGAGACTACAAAGCAAAACACTACAACCATCTTACTGTCTTCTCCTGAAAAGACTATAAACACATGTCATGCAGAGAATATAAAGACCATTCTTTAATCACCTCTCTATACCCAGGTCCTTATGATCTTCCAGCAGTAACACGTTACAACTAGTTCAGGCCACAAGAATTGTCATGCAATAGCACTAGGAAGTGGAGAAGGCAATGGCAACCCACTCCAGAACTCTTGCCTGGAGAATCCCCTGGACGGAGGAGCCTAGTAGGCTACAGTCCATGGGGTTGCACAGAAGTGGACACGACTGATGCAAGTTAGCAGCAGCAGCACTAAAAATGAGCTGAAAGATATTACTCTTAGACTTACTCCATTCACGTTCATCCCCTTTCTTCACTTGCTTTTCTCTCCATGTTTCTCATCTGGAGGAAAGCAAATCACTGCTTTGTAACAGGCATACCTCTGATGCACTGCCTGCCCCTTTTCAAAACCACCTCAAACTCCAGAAACCTTTTATCAACTTCAAAAGCACATAAGCCGTGATAATTTCCCTCTACTATTAAATATTTCAGTAGCCAGCAACCAGTAAAATCATTTGTATAGTGAATGCATTACAAATGAAAGCAGCTTTAAAAAAAAA
Organism: Madoqua kirkii; assembly: GCA_006408675.1. NCBI lineage: Eukaryota > Metazoa > Chordata > Mammalia > Artiodactyla > Bovidae > Madoqua > Madoqua kirkii. The sequence continues at coordinate 2,330 of SJYC01040597.1, forward strand.
AATTGCACTGGGTACCTGCAGCATGTGGATTCAGTAGTTGCAGAGTGCAAGCTCTAGAGCACAGGCTCAGTAGTAGAGCTTAGTTGCTCTGCGGCATGTGGAAACTTCCCAAACCTGGGATTGAACCCATGTTTCGTGCATTAGCAGGCAGATTCTTATCCACTGCACCACCAGGGAAGGACTGAAAGCAGCTTTAAAGTTGCAAAACTGAACTTCTGTCAGTGGCACAGGAAAGCGTACATAGAATGAGGCAAAGCTTCAATCCCATCAATTCTAATACCTTTCTTCTGAAGACAGTAGTCCCTTGGCATGCTCTTCACTGTCAATTATAGCTACCACCCCTCAACATTAGGACCTCAGTTGGCACTTGACAGGTTTTAAGTTTTAGGTCATTTTCAAACAACCAGACTGTTTCCTTGAACTAAAAGAAATTATACAACATGGGGGGGGGGGTGAGAAATGGATGTTTATTGCCTTTTCTAATGTACCCTCGTTGGTACATTGGTGGCTCATTGGCAAAGAATCCACCTGCCAATGCAGGAGATGTGGGTTCTATTCTTGGCTTGGGAAAATCCCCTGGAGAAGGCAATGGCAACTCACTCCTATATTCTTGCCTGGGAAATCACATTGACAGAGGAGCCTGGTTGGTTACAATCCATGGGGTCACAAAAGAGTCAGACACGACTGATCAACTAAACAACAATTACTTTTTCTATAGGTTATTACAGGATTTTAAGGCTATGAAAATGTATGGGTATCTGACTAAAGGAACAGACTCAAAGGGCACAGTGTGGCCTCAGTGTTTTTCAAAGGGTCACCCCAGGGTTACCCTTACAGGCAGCCTTTCTCTGTAGTATTGGGTTTTACCTCAAATTTTTACCATGAATACTGTATTCTAAAGCACAATGTATTTGAATTTCTTTTAAATCTTTGTGTATAATAAATGATCCAAGAAAACACAAGCTGCTTTATTTTGTAACTCCTACTACACACTATCAGGTCACCTCTGCTCATCCAGTGTACCCAGTGTGCTCCAGATAGAGGGAAAGAGCACTGCACAGAGATTCTGTGTGTGTGAACAAGTGCAATGCCAGGAATAGAAGTTACTTCGTAAGTATTGATATTTGTTGAATGAATAGGCAGAATAGTTTTGAGGATTAGTTTTCAACTTTAAGAACATTCCAGAGAAAAACCTTTTGAGACACTTTATACTCTGAAATCCAAAAAGAAAAAGGACAATGAAAATACACCAATTATGATTTATTGATATGATTTATTATTTATTGTTCTCCTTTATTGACAAAGGAGAACAATAAAAAACATTTTGCTTAGTTTAGGTGGAAGGAAAAGGCTGCCAGGATGTCATATAGAGATCATATTGTAGGGGGTAGAGAGTAGTTAGGGCAACTAAAAACCAGTTCCATTTAGTGAATACTAAAATGAGTTTTCCACTGACTCTTGTGTTTTCCTTTATACATTTTAAATATTAATGATTTTCAACTTACAGAGGAAAATAAGGAATTGTAATGGACACCTGTGTTCCTGTGTAACCATGCATGATGCTGAAACTGACCAGGAACCATGCTTCATTTGTTTCATACCTTTCTCTGGCTTTTAGTACAGATTTCCATATACATGAAGAGTTCAAGAAATGTTTAACAACTGCACAGAATAAGTATCTAATCATATTAGATTAACTGCATCTTCTCCACTAACCCCCTCTCAAAAGACTCACCCTAAAGAAGCATGCATTGTTTTAAATAACAAAAGAATAACAAAAAAATAAAATACTTTTACTGGTACTAGATGAAAGACTATTGAAAGACTGGGGTCTTGGCTCCTTTCAATCATGTGACCCAACCATATCTGTTTTCCTATGATAAAATGAGGCTCATACAGGCGGCCCTCTATCCAGAGTTGTTGCATGAATAAATCAGCATATATTTACATGGCAACCATTGTGAGAGAGGTATTGGGAAGGATAAAACAGCATATTTACCTCCCTAATCCCAACCAACAGCAATGACTTACTTCATGCAAGGGCTTGATTTAAGCACTTTTGTGTAAGGTATACAATCACTTATCTGAAAACCTTGGTGCCAGATGTGTTTCCAAATTCAAAAATGTCCAGACTCTGAGGTAGGCCGTAACCTGCATATCCCTGGAGAAAGAAAAGCCTACCCACTTCAGTATTCTGCCCTGGAGAATTCCATGGACTGTATAGTCCATGGGGTTGCAAAGAGTCGGACACAACTGAGCAACTTTCACTTTCACTTTACTTCAACCTGCATATATATTATGTAATACCTCAGCAAGGTCTGAGGCACTGCCCCATAAACACACTACTAGTGCTACAACAAAACCAAATAAATATTAACATTAAATAGAATAAAACTATCAAATACCCTCATATCAGTTTAAGTCAAATTTTGTCACCACCTGAGTTTTGGTACCTAACTTACCAAATTAAATTTTCATCACACCTTTTTAATTAAAAATTGCAAATAACAAATTTTAGATGTAACTAACTCATGTAATCCTTTTAAGTACTCTAAGAAGGAAGTTATCTTATTCCTATTTTACAGATGAAAACTATTAGGTATAGAGAGGTTAACTCACATAGTATCCCCCAGCAAGTAAGACTCTCAGCCTGCACTGGAACCCAGACAGCCAAGCTCCACAATTGCGCTCTTAACAACTATGCTCTATGGCCTCTCTCAGAAACCGCTTGATGGCACCAGACAAACATATGATAAGTTAAACAGTAATAAACAATTAAAGTATCCAAAACAATAATAGGAAAAATACCACAAAGCAGCATTTATTCCTTATTCAACAACTATTTATAGAGGATATACCACATGCCAGGTGCTCCAGCGATGACGACAAATGAACCAGACAAGGTTCATGCAGGTTGCCTTCATGCAGCCAGAGCCCAGTGGGGAAACAGCCTGGCATCAAATAAAGATGATTATGACATGCATGATGGTAAGTGTGTAGGACTGCTGTTCGCATCCAGAGGAGGAGAGCAGATCAGGGTCAGGGGTGATAGGATATAAAATTTGAACTGTTCCTTGACTAGCATTGGGATTTGCAAGGACAGAAAGGAAAAGAGAGGGCTTCTGAAATGGATGATGGCATGGCATCCATTCAAACGGCCACTACTGTGCACCTACTCCATGCCAAGAAAAATGCTAAGCACAAAAGTTCCAAACTAGGTAAAATTCATTTAAACCAACAGAGGATTTCCTGTTAAAAGAATAAGAAGGACAAATGGGATAGTAGGCCTATGTCCTATCATGGAGAATCCTTGAGTGTTAAGTTGAGGGGTTGGAATTTGACCCTGCAGGAGTCACTGAAGGTTATTTGGCAGGTTTCTGCTTCACAGTATTCAGATTTATTCCTATGGAATGTCAATGACTATCTGCATTCTTGAAGTGAAGTCGCTCAGTTGTGTCCGACTCTTTGCGACCCCATGGACTGTAGCCTACCAGGCTCCTCCCTCCATGGGATTCTCCAGGCAAGAGTACTGGAGTGTGTTGCCATTGCCTTCTCCAGGGGATCTTCCCGACCCAGGGATCGAATCCGGGTCTCCCACATTCCAGGCGGATGCTTTAACCTCTGAGCCACCAGGGAAGCCCTATTTGGGGCCAATTAGACCTCCAAGTTGGATTGCTTTCAAGCAAGAGCTCAGGACAACAAAATAAATGCCAAGTGTAAATTCATTTAATCCTCAAGAAATAGAGAAAATTCTAATCTCTCAAAGAATAAAGGTATGGCAATTTGAAAACACTGGAGAACGACCCAGGGATCGAATCCGGGTCTCCCACATTCCAGGCGGATGCTTTAACCTCTGAGCCACCAGGGAAGCCCTATTTGGGGCCAATTAGACCTCCAAGTTGGATTGCTTTCAAGCAAGAGCTCAGGACAACAAAATAAATGCCAAGTGTAAATTCATTTAATCCTCAAGAAATAGAGAAAATTCTAATCTCTCAAAGAATAAAGGTATGGCAATTTGAAAACACTGGAGAAGGCAATAGCTAAAGGGAAGTGGCAAGCTCCTCTTAAAATCCTGAAGGCCATTTCTAAAACCTAAGTTATTTCTTCACATGCAAATAAACTTTCCAACCTTCCAAAGTATATTTCCACAAGAAAAAAAATTTTTACAATTCTTTTTTTATTATATTTCTTTATCTGGCTGTGCCCCAGGTGGCACAGTGGTGAAGAATCCACCTGCCAATGTAGGAGATGCAAGGGTTCAAGTCCTCAGTTGGGAAGATCCCTTGGAGTAGGAAATGGCAACCCACTCCAGTATCCTTGCCCAGAAAATTCTATGGACAGAGGAGCCTGGCTGGCTACAGTCCACAGGGTCACAAAGAGTAGGACATGACTAAACGTGAGTGTGCATGTGCGCACACACACACACACACACACACCCACCCATATGCTGGGTCTTAGTTGCAGCATATGAGGTCTAGTTCCCTAACCAGGGATCAAACCCAGGCCTGCAGCACTGGGAGCACAGGGTCTTAGCCACTGAATCATCAGGGAAGTCCCAAACAAATTCTTAAGTTAAACGATGATCTGATCTTTAACAAGGCTGGTGACAACTTACCTCAGGGCTCTGGTGGACAATGTGACAGTGCAAACTCAGCTGCTTCATAACTTACTCACCTTGGAGTTCCCATTCCCTTACTCCCTTATCTAAGCAGAGTGAAATAAGTCAATTACATATTTTATACATATGAAAGATTTTCATTCTCTAAACAATCGAGTAGCTAGATATTCTACTTACCCTCTGCAAAACAAATTTTATTTACATCCACTAATTTTTTTTTTCAGTCATTGATCTTCCACATAAAAGTAGGTAACAAAGACTCTCCAATGGTTTCCCACTATTTTTGAGAATCAAATTATTCCTCAGACTCTGCAGGCCCTGCATTAACTATTACTGACTCCTTCCAGGCTCCCTAACTCCTTTAAAGCTCACTAGGTTCCATCCATCCTGGCTTGTTTTCTGTTCTTCAAATATCTCAAGTTTGTTTTTCTGTCTCAAGGTCTTGGCTCTTACTCTTCTCTCAGCTCTTGATGAGGTAAGCTGACAAGGTAAGAGCAATCTCTCTTCTTTCACATCTCTGTTCAAAGGTCACCTTTGCTGAGAGGCCTTTCCAAACCACCCTTGCTAAAAAGTCCCTTTCCAGTTCTCCATCTCATAGAATTTCCACCATTGTTCTCACTACCATTTATAAGGATCTTCTTCATTTGTTTCCTTACCTACTGTCCATATTCTCTGGTGGAATATAGCCTCTGTGAGACTCCAGAAGATCAAGGATTACACCTCTTATAATTTACCACTGTGGCTAGCACATGGCCTGGCAAACAGAAGGTGTGCAACAGATTTTGTAAAATAAATTATTACATGATTGAAGAATATATTTAAAAGCTGACTGTTACGAATGTCAGGAACTTGAGAAAACCTTTTCATCTAATTTTGAGATGTTTTCTCTAGAATTGTTCATTTTTCAAAATTCTTTCTACATTTTTTTTCTGAGATCTGAGGATACCTGACAAGTTGTGCTAGTTCATGGCAAGAAAAATATACCAGTTTCAACCAATGAATTAAAGAGAAAATACTTCAAGGAGATTGTAGCAGTTTATTAAACACCAATAAAAATCAAACACTTAAAAAAATTGGCTAGTCTCATAGGGGTGCCAAGAAAATTACAGATTTAGAAGGGTAGGCCTATTTGTATAAATCCCCTTTCCCAAGTATACTCATTTTTCAAAAGAATTAAAGAGAAGTCAGAAATTTACCAAATGAATGAGGAAAATTACAGATGATGATCAGTTAATATTTATATTAACTTTAATATATTCTTTAATATTCTTGTGAAAACCACTTTCCTCAGATCAACACCATAAACCCGATACTGTCACATCACCCTTTCTTAAAAGGAGCTTATAAAAATGGCAGATTAAAAGCGCTGGGAATTTGAGGCTCTTATTTATCCATTTTAAAATTTGATGTTGCAGCAGAAACAACATGCATTGTCTCACGGCCAAAAAATTGCTCCCAGGACAGTGAAATTTAGCTGTCACCTTTATTCACAACTTGGTTTCTTCTGAGATGATTGCCAATTAGTGCACATTGTGTCAATGACAACACCTGGTCACACACCGAGTAAACAATTCTATCACTGTTAAATGTATGGAGATTAATAAAAAAAACACATGCAGTCAAGGAAGCTAATATTTTTAAATGTAAAATGATGTCATAATTATAACTACTTAATGGGTTATTTCATTTTTCTCAGTTTTCAAACTTCAACACTGGATATAGCCCATTTGCAGGAACACAGCTGCCAAGGTCGGCCTATGCTAGTTCACTGTATCTGCCTCCACGTCCAGCTTCTTCATTCAATTTTCTTCACGAGCTAATTAGAGCATGGAAGTGAGTAAACGAACTTCAGTATGGGAGCACGAGGAGAAAGCAGTAGGCTGGTGCTCTGTGAAACTGACTTCAGCAAACAGAAAAGTCGTCCCTTTGACATGGTTTTTAAATTCTGCTTCTTGAGGGTACATACAAATATGTGATCGGCAGTAAGAAATTGTGGCTTCTTAAAAAAAAAAAAAAAAAAGGCAGGGACCCTCCCAACAGATTCAGTTTTAAACCCCAGAGTCTGTCAGTTCCAATTCAGTGGGTTTGGTAACCAGCTTAGGCTAACTTGAGTGACTTTATCCCAAAGTACTAGTCCTCTGACAACACTGAAACGCTGAACACTCCAGTTTGCAAGAGAAATGGAGCCAAGCATCAAGGTCCCTCCCACTGTCTCTCTCTACGGCCTGCTTGGCAGCGTGGGAAGAATCAGACGGAGGACCATGTGCTAGGATTAAATACAAACATACATATATCCACTCTCAGTGTTTGTGGTTCTTGGACTAAGTTACTGAACACTAGGAAAAAAACAAACTTGGAAGTTCTTTAGATGATGTTTACTAAAGGCTCGTTCCCATCACTCTCAGTATACCGTACAGTAGACTGGAAGCTTCCAGGAAAATCATTAGTGAACTGTGATTAATCCAAAGCAGCCTAGACTTTTTAGAGATGAAGACACTCAACGCAGAGTTAAAAGCTTCGAGGAAGAGACGAGGGTGCTCCTGACTCAGGAGCCAGCAGCGAAGCCTCCCAAGTTAGAAGATTCAGAGGGAGGGATGGATTAGGAGGCACAAAGCAGAAACTGTGAGAAGGCAAGAGACAGCGGGGCCCGAGGCGGGCAGAGAGACCCCAGATTGTCAAGGGCAGCGACAGCCCCGGAGGAGAAGATCTTAGAGGGGTAACAAAGAAGGAAAGGAAAACTAGGCACAGTGGTCCTCCAAGAACCCAGGCGACGGGCGGAGCCAGCGAGTCGGGGAGAGAGACGAGAGGTGCGGGCAGGAGGGCGTACCCCCACAAGTGAGAGAAAATGGATTGTGGGGACGGAGGGAGGGCGTGTAAAGAGCGGAGATAACCCCCTGTACGCCTGCAGGTCTCAACTCCTGACCGCGCGCTGCCTGGCCTCGCCGGGTCCCCGGGACGCGAAGGCGGCCGATGGAGCCGCTGCCACTTCAGGACCCTGCCTCACCTTGTTTGCCGCGTCCCGGCGCCCGCCGCCCGTCCGCCTGCTGCTGCGCTCCGAGGGCCGAAGAGCGAGTCGCGCGCAGCCGGGGCTCTGTCCTGCGGCGAGGCAGCAGCCCCCAGTCCTCCGCACCCCCTTGCTCGCCCGGGTCACTTCGCCTCGCTCTCCCGTAGGCGGAGAGCACAGACCCTACCCCGAACGCCGCTCCGCTGATTTGAAACGCTCCGTCCCAGGGTTCCCCGGAATAGGAGCGGCGCTGCTGCGGCCGCAGCGGCGGAGCCTCCGCCTGACCTCATTGTGGGGGGGGGGGGACA